>JAWQEG010006462.1:0-20433 GCA_033782935.1 Petrolisthes cinctipes
TCTCCTTCTCTTCTTCCTCTTCTGTCATTCATTCCTGTATCTGCCTTCTGGCGCTCTCCTCTCCCCCTCCTCTCCCTCTCCTCTCCTCTCCCCTCTCCTCTCCTCTCCTCTCCCCTCTCCTCTCCTCTCCCTGCTTCCTTGTTGTTCCTCATCTATTTTTTTTTCCCTATCCCTCCACAATTTTCTTTCCTCTCTCTCTGTTTTCTTTCCCTTTTTCTTCAGCCTCCCATTTCCTTTCATTTCCTGCTCTGTTCCCTCTATATCCTTCCCATCCTTATTTTTTATTTTTCCCTTTTCTTCTCCTCAACCTTTTCTTCCCACAAATCCCCACTCCACGTCTTACAGCTCATCCCTCCCTCCCCCATTTTCCTACCTCTTCACTCTCTCCCTCTGTTTTGTCTCACCTCTTTTCCCTCCCTATTCCCTTCCTTCCTTTTTTCCTGATTCCTTTCCTCCATTTCTCTCCATTCTCTCTCTACCACCCTCATACACCTTTACCTCTCTTTTCCCCTCCTCTCTCGCCCCACCTACTCTTTCGCCCTTTCCTTCTCTCCTCCCTCTTTCTTTCTTCCCCCCTCTTTCTTCCCCCTTCCCTCCCATTCTCTCTCTCCTTTCCTCCCTCTTTCTTCCCCCTCCTCTCCATTCTCTCTCTTCTTCCCTCCCTCTTTCTTCCCCCTCCCCTCCCATTCTCTCTCTCCTTTCCTCCCTCTTTCTTCCCCCTTCCCTCCCCTCCCCTCCCCTCCCCTCCCCTCCCCCTCCCCTCCTCTCCCTCCCCTCCCCTCCCATTCTCTCTCTCCTCCACTCCCCACCCCTCGTCCCTCCCATTCTCTCTCGTACTCCCCACTCCCCGACTCCCCCCCCCTCCCCCACATTCTCCTCCACCCCCCACATTCCAGAGAGCACAACACGAAGTCGGTCTCAGGAATTTTCACCAATAATTCCCTGGGAGCAGCTAAGCGGGTTTTGATGTGTTTCGGAGTAAGGCAATTCTTCCCTCCTTCTTTTGCCTACTTTCTCACGCACCTTTTATCTCATTCGTCTTTCTCTCTCCTTTCTTTCTGTTCCTTTTTATTCTTCCCTCCTTCTTCTGCCTACTTTCTCACGCACGTTTTATTCCATTCATCTTTCTCTCTCGCTTTCTTTTTCTCCTTTCTTTTTCTCTCGTTCGTCTTTCTCTCTCCTTTCGTTTTCTTCCTTTTTATTATTCTCTCCTTCGTTTGCCTACTTTCTCACACACCTTTTATCTCATTCATCATTTCTCTCTCTTTCATTTTCTTCCTTTCTTTCTGTTTCTTTTTTATTCTTCCCTCCTTCTTTTGCCTACTTTTTCCACACACCTTTTCTCTATTCATCTTTCTCTTCTTTCGTTTCCTTTCTTCCTGTGTCTGTCTGTTTGTTTGTCTGTCTATGTAGTTATTTGTATGTTCTTGATCTATCTATATATATGTGTGTGTGTGTGTGTCAGTCTGTCTGTCTATCTGGTGTGTGTGTATGTGTCTCTGTTTGTGTGTGTGTGTCTGTGTGTCTGTTTGTCTGTGTGTGTGTGTGTGTGTGTGTGTGTGTGTATATGTGTCCGTCTGTTTGTGTGTGTCTGTGTGGTGTGTCTGTTTGTGGTGTGTGTGTCTGTGTGGTGTGTGTGTATGTATGTCTGTTTGTGTGTGTGTCTGTTTGTGTGTGTGTCTGTGTGGTGTGTGTGTCTGTCTGTCTGTCTGTGTGTGTGTGTATGTGTGTGTCTGTTTGTGTGTGTTTGTGTGTGTCTGTTTGTGTGTGTCTGTACGTGTGGTGTGAGTGTATGTGTGTCTGTTTGTGTGTGTATGTGTCTGTGTCTGTGTGTATGTGTGTGTGTGTAGACAGTCATTCCACTTAGGTACGTCTTCTCTTAGTCATTTCCATCCTTTACATCTTTAATAATAACAGTATTCTTTTCTCGCTCTGCCTCTCCTCCTCCGATAGGCACCAAAAATATTGAGGACCCTGTGTGTGTGTGTTGTGTGTGTGTGTGTGTGTGTGTGTGTGTGTGTGTGTGTGTGTGTGTGTGTGTGTGTGTGTGTGTGTGTGTGGTGTGTGTGTGTGTGATCGTGTATGAAAATTGGAGGCTTCTGATTCCTCCTCACCATGCATGCCACGAAAAAAACAAGCTCCTTCCGTATAGGTGTGTGTGTGTGTGTGTGTTTCATGGCAACATTTGAAGGACTCTCTAACCTCCAATTTTTTTTTTTTTTTTACTACTTCACAGGGTCCCTTAAAATATAGCCAATAAAATCTTTCCTTTAGCGGGTTACGACAGTCGGGTATCACTTGGAAACGATTATGGCAACACTTTTTTTTATCTCCACGTGAACCGACTGCGAGGGAAACGAGACGAAAAGTGGATTAATCGAGTTTTCCTGGGTTAAGTGAGTGATCTGGTGAACTGTGAGAGCCTTTGGAGAGAGAGAGAGAGAGAGAGAGAGAGAGAGAGAGAGAGAGAGAGAGAGAGAGAGAGAGAGAGAGAGAGAGAGAGGAAAGTATGAGAGATATAGATAGATAGATAAATAGATAGGTAAATAGATAGATAGATAGTGGTAAGTATGTGATAGAGATAGATACATAGGTAAATAGATAGATCGATAGATAAATAGATAGATAGATAGAGAGGTAGATAGATAGATAGATAGAGAGGTAAATAAATAGATAGATAGATAGAGGAATAAATAGATAGATAGATGAATAGATAGATAGCTAGATGGAGAGGGGGAATGAGTCAGATAGTTGGAGAATTGATGGGAGAGAGAGAGATGGGGGATAGATAGAGAATGAGTTGGGGGGAGAGCAGAGAGGAAGAGGGAGAGGCGTTCAATTCTAGTGGACCAGTATTACAGAGACCAATCATTACAGAGACCAGTATTACAGAGACCATCATGTACCAGTCCTCTAAGGCTTTAACTCGTTCAGGATCTGATACAGTACCTTAGTCCGAAGTGTAGTCGTAGTAGTTGTTGTTGTTGTTGTGGTTGTTGTGGTATTAGGTAGCGAGCTCGGCGTAGTGGTGTTCTTAGGTAAAGTGACTGCACAAGTTTCTTTAGGCTTAATTTATTTATACATACTTATCTCTATACAGGGAATTATATTTAATGCCTTGTCTGATATGCCTGTGTCTCTCTCTTATGGAGACAGGTTATAGCCCTGGGAGTCAGTTTAGAAAATCCTACATATTAGTTCAACTTCACTGCTTATATACATTCTCTATTGGAAGATGCCAAGTCTATTCAGATATTATTATTACCTTCTTGAAAGGGGTGGAGTATATTTAAGCTCCACCCAATTCTCCTCTCTCTCTCTCTCCCTCTTGCTTTCTCTCCCTTTCTCTCTCTCTCTTACTTTCTCACCCTCTCTCTCTCTCTCTTTGTTTGTAAAGAGATGACAGCTAAATAGATGAGCTCAGAGGGGAGAAGGAGACCCTCCTTGTGGTTTGGAGAGGGGAGTTGTTTATGTTGTTTCAAGAGGCCGTCTGGTACATGTTGTTATTATACTGTACATCGCTCTGCCACACTACCAGCCTGGCCCTCCAGGCATTGCTTTATTTAATAGAAGGCCAGTTCACAATGTTGGTAGGGTTCATAATAAGGAAGATATTAACAATGAAGACATGTATAGTAACCTAAAATAGACATTAAGACATAGGCACATCTTGTACATAAATGAACATAGATAGTATCATTAATACATGAATATTAATACATTGTCACATAAAAATCATCTTAAAATTAATGTGTTTAGCTAGGTGCATGTTATTGTGTGTATATAAGCTAACCTATGCTAAAGGTTCCCACATTAATAAGGGGCCGTGTTGCTAGGCTGTGAAATAACAGTCCTATTCTTTTCAATACAACATAATTCAGTATACCTCGATAGTTCGTTCTTATACAATACATAAATATGATAGTACATGGCAGAAAGATAAGACAGTGGATAATAAACATTGGTACTCAGTTTTATTTTTATCAATATATGGAGGAATCAAATTATATAATAAGGATGATTGAAGCCTATTCTCCTTAAATAACATAATAGTTGCACTTTTTCCGAAACAACTGATAATGAGATGTTAAACAAGTCGACTTTAAATGAAATATGTTTAAAGGTGGAAAAGCTTATGTCATGTTGTCAAGCACGTTTATGTTTATTAGGCAAGGTAACGATTCCCTTGGATCGTTTTTCCTATGAGTCTGTTTCTTTATAGTAGCCTGTAACCATACCATGTGTAGGGTGATTAGGGTAAATTAATGTTAATTGTGTATCAGCAGGTAAGTATAGATAGTGGAAATTAAAATTGATGATGAAAAGAGATATTGATTAGTAATAGATATGAATGTACATGCATATAGGGCTTGATTAGTATTACTTTGATTCCAAGCAAGTGGAGATTTTGCATCCTTAGGAGATTTATATGCAACTTAAATGCAAAGAAATATGCAAGACAAACATCTATGAAGATATGCAACATGGCACTTGAAGTGTTGTGTGTCACTGATGACATCATCACTAAGTATAATACTTATTGGATGAAAATCGAATGTTAAAGGATTACTTCCATTTTCATAGGGAATTGGTGAAGTACGTAGCTTGGGAAAAACATTTTATCTTTTATGTGAATAATAATGGGATTATGATCTTGTAGTAATATACTACGCATGAATGTATAATAATATACCAAGTAGGTGTATGAAGATAATAAGTAAGATGGTATTTCATCATTGATTATACCATTATATTTCGTAGCTGTTGGAGTGGTAATAATTGTGAGTTAATCTTACCTTAATCGCAGTAAATATTCTCTTAAGAAATAAATGGTTGTCATTCCTCTCTGTTCCTCACCTGCAATTCATTTCCTGCTAATTCACAGAAATAAATAGAAGCCTAAAACATGATATGATTATTCCATATATGTAGTTCTTTTCATTCGTTGATCATGTAAAATTATATAAATCGTATTTAATTTCTGTGCAATGATTTGCACTCTAATACAGTATATACCTGTTACTTTATCTTATCTTGATTTGCAACGGCTTGTCCCGCAACCTTTTTATTTATGGGATAATGCTTGTATACAACTATCTAAGTATTACCAAATAGTGTTGATGAAATTCCGCTTAAAATATCCCAATCACGCTTTGGGCTGTGATGATGGTTCTAAGCCATTATTTTTTTTTTTTTTTTTGTATAATAAGCGAGCAATATTATTTGAGTCGCTGAATTCCTTCCTAGGGCGCCCAATGGTGAAAGGACACCTTAGAATATAACACATGTAAATTGGGAACTTCATTTGTGTGATACCTGTCAAACAAAACTAGTGTATCATTAAATACCTTATCTGTACCCACTGCTCAATGGCAGAAAATTTATGTAATAAGTCAGATACCTTATAAAAATTAATGATAATATCGTTCTTCCCCAATATTTTATTATTTCCTTTTTCTTTTCAACTGTTTGATAAAATTGTAAACGAGAGCTCTCAGAATGTAGACGTCATCTTTATCCGCTTGATGCACTTCTTCGGAGCTAATAGGCGCCGCGAGTATAAACACGAAAATTGTTATATAGGTTGATGTGGGCCACATCCGTAAGAAAAATTATTATATATCATTGGAAACCGATCGGAGTTTTTGTTTATAATTGTTTATATTATTATCATCAATAGTAGGGATAAAATTACTAGGAAGAGGAATTGTTAATGTTCAAGAGATATTGATTGGTTTCATTGTGGATGTTGGGTTTTGCGCGCTTTTACCAATTTCTTTATTCTCTTTACATAAACAATATCAACCGCCTGGTAAAATTATGCATTATTATAGGTTTATTACCTACTAAAGAAGTGTGAAGATTCGATCGGGTACCCGTTATCACTTGGAGTGAACATATTGAGTTATTTGTTTTATTATGTCGGCGATTACGCAATATTTCCATGCAAGCTCATAATATGTTTTGTTATGTTGGCAATCACGCATTATATTCATGCAAGCTCATAATTTGTTGTGTTATGTTGGCAATCACGCATTATATTCATGCAAGCTCATAATTTGTTTTGTTATGTTGGCAATCACGCATTATATTCATGCAAGCTCATAATTTGTTTTGTTATGTTGGCAATCACGCATTATTTTCATGCAAGCTCATAATTTGTTTTGTTATGTTGGCTGTCATGCATTATATTCCTGCAAGCCTGTAAATCGTTTTGTACATCATGATGAAATTGTTGAAATGCAACTCACTGTCGTTCAGTGTAGTTGTCCACGTTGTATCATGGATTCCGTGTGGCAATTTTATATCATATGAAAGACGTATCCATACGCCATATAGTATTTCATGTGGAGTTTTTCCCTTTATTTCCGTATTTTGTAGTGTTTATTGACCGTCATATCGATGCAGTCTTCCCATGTGGAGGGATTTTCCTTGTTTCTGTGCCACTAAGTACTTCTAGTATTTTTACGGTGCTGCCGTTTTGTTAACCCATTAAATGCTGGGAGATATGGTAATATAAACGTTTGCTTAATGTCGTAGAAATCAGATACCTTTTATAATATCGAGACATGTATATGGTCATATAAAGTTGGTTTTTATATATATGTGCACTTACCTTTGCGGTTTTTATCGTAGTGGTGCTGCCACCAAATATTTAGAAAATAGTTAACCATTGGTAATAACTTATTTGCGTCCTGATTCGGAATTGGTAAGGAAAGTAGATCTATTCCTACTACGTTCCATGATTCGTCCAGGATTAGGGATTCCCGTCATGGAACAGGTCCAAATGTATGGCCTTTATTTGCATTGTCTGCTTCGCACTGAGCGATATATGTGTTTCATCATCTACCCTTAGTTTATGCTAATGGTGTATTGTATGGAGAGTGGTCAGGTACCTATCTCTCCCAGGATGCCTTGCTGCTGTATTATGATATAAGGGTAATTAATACTGAGGGAATCATTATTTGTTGTATCACTATTTGATTGTTTTTACGTCACGTTTCCTAAGTTTTTTGTAAATAGTATCATCATGAAGGGAAAATATATTTAAGCGACTGGGTAATTTTGGGCCATTATTTTCATCCTCAGTTTTTAATGAATATTTTATTACATTCATCATAGAATTGTTTGCTAATGTTTACGAACCGCATTAAGGTCAAAGTCCATGGGTGTCCTCGGAACTAAAAGGACAAGATGACTGTTTAAGGGATCTACTACTTTATTAATCGTCCTAAAAGATAGTTAATATCAATATGCGGGAGAAATTCCTGAATTGTTAGACCTTATCTGGCTAATTTTCCCGTTAGGGTTTGAGGTTATAGTAAGCCAAGGATCGTTTGATAATTTGCGAAAACATGTAAAGGATAGCCTAATATGACTTCTCAAAGTACGAAGTGCCCATAATATTGCTTAAGTTTCCTGTTTTGTTACAGAGTAACGAGTAATCTGCGTACTTAATATTCTCTAAGCATAAGTACATACCTGACATAGACCCGTAGCTATCTCTTACATAAGTACAGCGCCTTAGCCTACTGAGGAAGCATCTGTACACTCCATAAAAGACAATGAATATTTGGGAACGTAAGAATTGAAGCTTACATTAATTAACCTTTAATAATTCAAAGCTTAGCTGTTTTTCTGGCATCCATACAAAATTTGTATCTTCTCGAGGGGATTATTTAGGTGTTTTAGTTACTTGGGAAAATACTTTACAAAAATTCTATATAAGAACATAAGCCCAAGAATGATTTTATGTTAGTAACATTTATTTAGAATAGTGAATATTCTCATTGCTCGTATTTTAACAGATTGTGTATGGAGCACAGGGGCGGTTAAATGGATAACCTAAAATGATAGTTCCTGGTAAGAAACTGAGACATAGACATTTAAAGTTTGAGGCCTACCTAATGTAATCTCTGTATAACCTTCGTTATAGTTACTTACTATGAAAATAATCAAATCGTTGAGATTAGCGATGACTACGTTATTAATAAAACCAATACGAAAATTGATCATATGCTGAAATGTGGATGAAGCATTACATAAACCAAATGGTCTACGAATGTATTCATAATAACCATGGGAAGTATTAAATGTTGTAATGGGTTGAATTTTATCATCTAATGTTACTTGCCAGTTTCCACTGACCAAGTTTAATGTGGAGAATATCATAGGTTTTGTTTCACCAATGTTAGACAAAACATCTTAAAGGAGGGAGGGAATATTTATCTTTAAGTGTAGCATTATTTAATTTTCTGCAATCAATGACTGGCCTAAAATCACCATTATTTGTTTCTTGAAACCAAAAACATTGGGCTGTTAAAATGGGAATTAGAATTCTTAATAATGCCTTCATCCATCATTTCATTTAATATTTCGTTTACCACTTTCTGTGTACTATGCGGTACGGTAGTCTATATGCTCGAGTAAATGGGTTAAGGAGATATTAGAGTAATGGTATATTTTTTTTTTTTTTCTAATAATTCACCAGGTAGGGCAATCGCATTTTAATATGTGGCTAGTATAGTGATGAGATTATCACGATAAAGTGGAAAATCGCGTCCACTGACCAAATTTCTAAGTTGCTCCCTTACGACTATCTATTTATCCTTCGGTAAGAACCGATACAATATTTCCTTGTGGTATTGGTCTAACTTCCATCTGTACAGATCACATAGATATGTTCCTTTCTTTACATGAATATTGGTAAATGGTTTATTAATATCAGTGACATTTTCACTATTTACATTAGTTATGTAAATTAATCCCTGGTTATATATTATTTTACTAGTTCTATTAAGGATAGAACGGTAGTTTGTGGCTGTACATGAGATGGAAGATGTACCTTCAATTTATGGACGAAATTTGGAGTTAATATATTATTATATGCAGCAATGGCCTTTATGATAATGGGGTTATTTCCCTCATTTTCAATACGTATAGGGTTAACATTACCTGGACTTATATATTTTGGCCTGGACAATCCTGTATTTGAATACATTAATTCCTAAAATGTATTATTTTATGTTTAGGGTTCATTATTATGGTTTGTTTAATAAGGTATGATAAACCTAGTTTATAATTTCGTATTATATAAAATTCATTATGGATATGGTTAGTTCCCTTGGCTAACCGTACAGGAAGGGTTAGTTTCCCTAAGACCTGTAATTTATTGCCTGTCATGGTTGGCCCTTCTATGTCACCTGTTCAATCCTGGTTTATAAATGCTGCTGGGGACCTAATTTGCTCAATTTGTTAAAGGAATTATCCGATAACAAGGAAACTGCGGCGCCTGTGTCTATCATTAAGGGGGTGTTAGTATTTGATACTAGGACAGGGAATTATAGTATATTATTGGTAAATGCGACGACAGGGCCTACAGTTTTATTTTCGGTACGTTTTAATATTGTGGCGGTCTCGTTTCATGCATCATGTTTCGATTGTGCCAGTCCCGTTTCATTCTGTTATGGATCATGCATTCATCTAAGGAATGCGACTTTGACTCATGTAAATGACTGTATTTCTTATTACTTTCGTTACAGTGTTTGTAACGTTTTCCCTGTGATTCCCCTTGAGTAGGTGTGGCATCAAAATTAAAAATCTTCGTACCCTTGGATTGAGTAATCTGTAATTCACGATGTATGATACGAGATTCCTTCGAATTTAAAGCTAGAGACCCTGATAGTGCAAGTGCTTTTGCTGGTTCACTTGTAGTTATGTTGTCAGCCTTTGTTTTAATTATTCTCTGAACCCATGATAATGAATGATGTAGTTTACCATCCCCAAAAACATCAATAAGTGACTGTCTGAATGTAGCATATGACGTTAAATTCTGTGGATTATCTCCCGTATAGTACTTTGAATAATTGTGGGTGGGTAAAATTCTCATTGCTTGCATAGTAGAGTTAGTGGGGTTAGAAGAAGTTATTAGAAGAGCAGAGACAGTCGGAGATTGTGGAGGGGTAGCCATTGTTGGAGAAAATACAGGTTAATATAGTATACCAGATAGAGGCTTTAATGGGGGTAAGGTTTGGAGAAAGAAAGGAATGTACTCGAATGTGTTGGAACCACAAACGAGACTTAGGGAGGTAGAGGAATCTAGCTTGAAGGCTAGTGAATCATTATCAGGGATATTCGAAGTTAGTTATGATACCTTTGGATTAATGGGGGATTATATCTTTACTTTTGTTTTAATTTGGCACTTGTTTTCTGTTGTCCGGGCTGTTATTGAGGAACCTATTTTCTAACATGTTCGTGGACAAGTGAAAATTAATGTAATGTAACATGTAATGTGTACCTACTTTAGTTGACTGTAGTTGCAACGACGATGACGACGAGTGGAAGTTTTGTTGGGGCGTTGCCTGACGAAGCGACGATGTGGTGAAGGGGCGACGACCGTGAAGTGACGAAGCGATGATTAGTTAGCTCGCACACTAACACACTAACAGTCGTAATTGGAGTGAAGATGATGAACCTTGACTTGCCTTTTTACGAGAGAATTTACGTATAAGGAGGCGTCAGCGTGGAGGTGATGTAGTGATGGCGTTGTCCTTACGAAAGAATTTACGTAACAGGATCGCCGTAGTGATGAAGTGATGATTGTTTGTTGTGAAGTAGATGAGGTTCTCTGTAGGTCAGTTGCAGTTATATTAAAGCAGGTGTTTCTTGTAGGTGAAGAATTTGTGGTTTATCTCCCTCGTTAGAGGTCGTAAGATTACCCACTGAAGAAATTACTTGAGAGAATTTACAAGCAGATTCCTTCAACTTGTCCTTGAACTATGTTAGTCACTGTACTCCCGTGAAGTCTTTACCTTGCAACTTGCTTTGTTGCAAAACACCGCTGCCATCAAAATGTACCAGTCCTCTAAGGCTTTAACTCGTTCAGGATCTGATACAGTACCTTAGTCCGAAGTGTAGTCGTAGTAGTTGTTGTTGTTGTTGTGGTTGTTGTGGTATTAGGTAGCGAGCTCGGCGTAGTGGTGTTCTTAGGTAAAGTGACTGCACAAGTTTCTTTAGGCTTAATTTATTTATACATACTTATCTCTATACAGGGAATTATATTTAATGCCTTGTCTGATATGCCTGTGTCTCTCTCTTATGGAGACAGGTTATAGCCCTGGGAGTCAGTTTAGAAAATCCTACATATTAGTTCAACTTCACTGCTTATATACATTCTCTATTGGAAGATGCCAAGTCTATTCAGATATTATTATTACCTTCTTGAAAGGGGTGGAGTATATTTAAGCTCCACCCAATTCTCCTCTCTCTCTCTCTCCCTCTTGCTTTCTCTCCCTTTCTCTCTCTCTCTTACTTTCTCACCCTCTCTCTCTCTCTCTTTGTTTGTAAAGAGATGACAGCTAAATAGATGAGCTCAGAGGGGAGAAGGAGACCCTCCTTGTGGTTTGGAGAGGGGAGTTGTTTATGTTGTTTCAAGAGGCCGTCTGGTACATGTTGTTATTATACTGTACAATCATTACAGAGACCATCATTACAGAGACCATCATTACAGAGACCATCATTACAGAGACCATCATTACAGAGACCATCATTACAGAGACCATTATTACAGAGACCATCATTACAGAGACCATCATTACAGAGACCATTATTACAGAGACCATCATTACAGAGACCATTATTACAGAGACCATCATTACAGAGACCATCATTACAGAGACCATTATTACAGAGACCATCATTACAGAGACCATCATTACAGAGACAATCATTACAGAGACCATCATTACAGAGACCATTATTACAGAGACCATCATTACAGAGACCATCATTACAGAGACCATTATTACAGAGACCATTATTACAGAGACCATCATTACAGAGACCATCATTACAGAGACCATTATTACAGAGACCATCATTACAGAGACCATTATTACAGAGACCAGTATTACAGAGACCATCATTACAGAGACCATTATTACAGAGACCATCATTACAGAGACCAGTATTACAGAGACCATTATTACAGAGACCATCATTACAGAGACCATTATTACAGAGACCATCATTACAGAGACCATCATTACAGAGACCATTATTACAGAGACCATTATTACAGAGACCATCATTACAGAGACCATTATTACAGAGACCAGTATTACAGAGACCATCATTACAGAGACCATTATTACAGAGACCAGTATTACAGAGACCATCATTACAGAGACCATTATTACAGAGACCATCATTACAGAGACCATCATTACAGAGACCATCATTACAGAGACCATCATTACAGAGACCATCATTACAGAGACCATTATTACAGAGACCAGTATTACAGAGACCATCATTACAGAGACCATCATTACAGAGACCATCATTACAGAGACCATTATTACAGAGACCATCATTACAGAGACCATTATTACAGAGACCAGTATTACAGAGACCATCATTACAGAGACCATTATTACAGAGACCAGTATTACAGAGACCAGTATTACAGAGACAATCAACTATAATTATATTTGGCATCATTTTTCGAGGTTTTTTCCAAGCAGTGTACTAATGACCTTTCAAAGATAAATTGTCTTTGTGTATCTATAGCAACCGATTCCTCCAAACTCTAACAAGCAACAGAACAACATTATTTTTGTTCATCTGGTCCTGTTTCCTGGCATACTTTGGAGGAATCATGGCACTCCAATGTAACAAAAGTGAATTACCCCCTTAATATTTAATAGCGTATGTATGAAGCACAATCAAGGCGTAATAACACAGTCCTGTCGCTTCATGTCTCCTCCCACGACATGATGAGGATAAAACGTGACTCATTTCACACCGAATTTCAGATGCCAGCAAAGTGAAAAAAACATTCATCCTACACAGACGTATTTAGGGACCCTGTGTGTGTGTATGATGCAGTCAGAAAATTGGACATAAATGAGTCCTTCAAATATTGCCACGAAACACACACACCTATCATTATTATGGAAGGAGCTTGTCTCGTGGCATGATCAGGAGGAATCAGAAGTCTCCAATTTTTTTTCATACCCGATCACAGGGTTCTTAATAGCGTTCGTTGTCTGTAGCCTCTGTGTGCCTCGGTAATCAGGATAAAAATCTAGTAATAATTTGCATCATTTCATCAACAGGCGGTTGGTTGGTTGGAACTGGGGGAAGCAAATTTAATTACTGTCGTGTTTAGCCATCAGATTGTGGGGGTAAGTTATCTGATCGGCAGCCTGGAAGCACTTTTAATTAGAAATACATAGAGGCCGTGTGCAATCAGTGCCAACCCGTTAAGCCAGCCAGCCAGTCAGTCAGTACCACCCCCTGCCCCCTGTCCCCCTGTCCTCCTGTCCCCCTGCCCCACCCCCTGCCCCCCTGCCCCCCTGCCCCACCCCCCACCCACCTCCACCCCCTTCCCATCTGTTCCCCCGTCCTGTCCTGTCCTTCCCTCCCACTTGTGTTTATCTTCTCCCTTCCCACCCCATTATTCTCCCTTGTTTCCCATTTCTCCTTCCTAGTCTTGCTCCACTTGTTTAGCCCATTATCATCCCTTTCTAGCCCTTTTCTTCCTTTTTCTACTCCCTTTCCTCCCTTTTCAACCCCCTTTCCTCCCTTTTCTACCCCCTTTCCTCCTTTTCTACCCCCTTTCCTCCTTTTCTACCCCCTTTCCTCCCTTTCCAATAACTTTTCCTCACTTTCCAATCCCCTTTCCTCCCTTTCCAACCCCTCTTACCCTTTTTCGTCTAGTTTCCGTTTTCCATCCCTCGTTTGTACTTTCCCAATCCCCTTTCCTCCCCCCTTTCCAGCCCCTCTTCCCCCCCTTTTCTGCCCCTCTTCCCCCCTTTCCATCCCCTCTTCCCCCCTTTTCTAACCCCTTTTTTCGTCCAGTTCCCGTTTTCCATCCCCCCCCCCCACTTTTCACCCCTTATACCCAAGTCCTATTTACCATCAGCTTATGTTTTTTTTATCTTCCCACAACATTTCTTTTGCTACTGATGTAACCCTGCCACCTGCATGTTCTCTTACTCGCCCCCCTTCCTACTCCATATCTTTTTTTTCTTTTTACCTTCCTTACTTCCATCCTAGCTGCTTCCTCCTTTACTTCACTTCCTACTCCATTTCTTTTTCTTTTTTTCTTTTTACCTTCCTTACTTCCATCCTAGCTGCATCCTCCTTTACTTCACTTCCTACTCCATTTTTTCTTTTTCTTTTTACCTTCCTTACTTCCATCCTAGCTGCTTCCTCCATTACTTCACTTCCTACTCCATTTCTTTTCTTTTTTTTTCTTTTTACCTTCCTTACTTCCATCCTAGCTGCTTCCTCCTTTACTTCACTTCCTACTCCATTTTTTTTTCTTTTTACCTTCCTTACTTCCATCCTAGCTGCTTCCTCCTTTACTTCACTTCACTTCATCCTCGGCCTCAATTAATCTCTCAAATCCACCACCACCTACTTTTTCGACTGTTTCCCCTTCCTCTACACCCGTCGTCCCCCTTCACCTACACCCGTCCCCCTTCACCTACACCCCTCCCCCTTCACCTACACTCGACCCCCTTCACCTACACCCGTCCATCTTCACCTACATCCCTCCCTTGTAGTAAGTACAGTTCTCCCGACAATAACTAAACACTGAAATACACTCTCTATGTATGAATCTGTCCACACTCACAGCTTCACTAACAAACAACCTGATGTAGTCAAGTAAATGAGGAGCAGCGGTCAAGGAGAGACGATATGGGAAGTAATTTAACATGGAAAGATATAGAGTCACATATCACTGATTGACCCCCAGACCAGGAGGCACTACTTCCCCTCAAGCCGGAGATGAGAAAGCTCCCTCAGCACATCAGTCAGAACATCCATTGGCAGATGAGGAAGGGGAAGAGGAGAAGGAATAGCAGAGGGAGAAGAAGGAGGAGGAGGAAGAGGGGAATGTTTTGAGAGTACCAGCTTTAGTTTTACTTCAAATCATATGTAAGAGGATTTATTCTGTGTGTGTGTGTGTGTGTGTGTGTGTGTGTGTGTGTGTGTGTGTGTGTGTGTGTGTGTGTGTGTGTGTGTGTGTGTGTGTGTGTGTGTGTGTGTGTGTGTGTGTGTGTGTGTGTGTGTGTGTGTGTGTTCGCGAGCGCAGTCGCTGCATTTTAATAATTCGTATCATATTGTGTATATACTCATACTGTACATACAAAGATAATTGAAGGCAGAGATAAATGTAAATGCCATCTCCACCAGAGCTCCGCCAGACAGATCAACGACACATTACTTTTATTACCACAACCACACATGTAAGAGGATTTAGTATGTACACTAGCAGACATACGGTGGTGTAATTATTTTAAATGTACGTTAAGTTGGTGCGTATTATACCACAACTACTATTTGTTTGTGTTTCGGATTTGTTTATATTTTTTTATTATTATTATATACATGGTTTGTCTATGAATGTGAGCTCTTATTTCCGTCGTGTAAGATATCATATGTATTATTATATTCCTGGGTAATGTGAATGTGTGAAGAGTTGATACGTATTTATATTGAAGTGTCCTGCAAGATAGTCCATCCCTGTCACCTCTGCTACTTTCCTCTTTTATACATGGACATTAATTAATAACTTTACCCTGGAGCATTGATATTACCAGGTGTGTCTTGAGTGTGTAGTAGAAGTGTGTCTCGGTAAGTGCGTTCACGTGTAAAATTAATTGACACAGGCAGGAACAACAGCAACTATATATTTGTTAGATAGCAACTATAGGATAACCGTATGTAGCCACGACCTTATTACACAGCTTACACAAACCTACCACATCACACACACACACACACACACACACACACACACACACACACACACACACACTGCAACCACTGTAGAATGAATTTGTAAATCCAACTGTGTGTTCTGTTAGTGTGGTAGGTACAGCCACAATCAAATAACCACCAACACTTTCCTTCCATCATGCAAATAAATCAGTATCATATCAAAATATAATCATACAACACAATACACCAACTCAACCCCCTCAATTTTTATTATGAGGTGCTGCAAAAATCATACATGTGTTGTTCTTTATTCCCAAGATATTTACCACGATGGAAGGAAAGTGTCGGTGGATATTTG
This sequence comes from Petrolisthes cinctipes, assembly GCA_033782935.1. Classification (NCBI taxonomy): domain Eukaryota; kingdom Metazoa; phylum Arthropoda; class Malacostraca; order Decapoda; family Porcellanidae; genus Petrolisthes; species Petrolisthes cinctipes. The sequence continues at coordinate 16,094 of JAWQEG010006462.1, forward strand.
ATTGTGGCTGTACATACGTAGGCTGGGGTGTGTACGTGAGAGAGGAGGTGCAGTAGAGAAGTATGAAATTGAAACTTTATGCTCGGGTTTTACATTCGATTTGCTCCTCTCGTAAACATGAGGGAGGAGAGAGGAGTAGGTAGGAAGGGGGAGCAATGAGAGGGACGATAAGGGATATAGAGGATGGGAGGACTGTGGGATAGGTGGAAGGAAAGGGATATAGAACAGATGAAGTAGGTTGGAGAGTATGGTAGAAGAGAGGAAAAGGAAGGAGATAGAAGTAGGTCGGTTTGATGGAGAAGTAGAGTGGACAGAATATATAGGAATAGGTGTGAGAGAGAGAGAGAGAGAGAGAGAGAGAGAGAGAGAGAGAGAGAGAGAGAGAGAGAGAGAGAGAGAGAGAGAGAGGAGAGAGAGAGAGAGAGAGAGAGAGAGAGAGAGAGAGAGAGAGAGAGAGAGAGAGAGAGAGAGAGAGAGAGAGAGAGACAGAGACAGAGACAGAGAGGCAAGGGGGAAGGTTTGAAGGGAGAACATTGAAACAGCAAAGAAATAGATAAGAAAAAAGGAGAGGTAAGGAGAGGAGGAGGTGCAGGTATATACTTGGGAAAATGTGACTTGAGTGAAGATATAGGAAGAAAGTGAATGCCTTGTAATATATATGCTAGGTCGGGGTATAGGGGAAGCCAGAGAGATGGAATGTTATGTAGATCACAGATACACACATACATTACTCTTGGTGGAGTCGAAGAGGTGGGAAGGTAAGAAATATGATCCACACCACCAGCCATTAATCGATAACTGGGGGAATGTGGGGGGGGGGACGTGGATGGAAGAAGAGAATGAGAAAATAATACGTAGTGAGAAATAACTTGGAGCGTATTGAGAATGGGTGAGATAGTCGATAAGGAGAATAGGTAGTAGTAAAGAGAGAATGATAACGAAGGAAGAAAAGGGAAGAAGGGAAGAGCAGGAGGAGGAGGAGAAGTATGGAGAATAAATAGTACTAAAGAAAGAATGATAACAAGAAGGAAGAATAAGGAAGAAGGGAAGAGCAGGAGGAGGAGAAGTGAGAGTGAAAATGGGAAGGACTGCAGCAGGGGAAGTTAGAGAAAGCTATAAACGGAAAAGAGAAAGATATATATTGGAAGGAAAGAAATTAATAGAATAAAAGGTAAGTATGGAATAAAGGATGAAAAGAAAATTAGTGAAAAGATTATTGTAAAAAGAAAAGAAGGAAGAGAATGAGAAAGAGAATGAAGAGAAAAAGGAGAAGGAGGAATAGGAGGAGGAGGAGGAGAGGAAAGGTGGTGTAGAAAGGAGTAGAAATCAAGAAATGGAAGGGAAGGAAGAGAAAGAGGAGAAGGAAGATCAAAAGGAGGAGGAGGAGGAGAAGGAAGAGAAAAAGGAGGAGGAGGAGGAGGAGAGGAAAGTTGGTGTAGAAAAGGAGTAGAAATCAAGGAATGGAGGAGGAGAAGGAGAAAGAGTAGGAGGAAGAGAAGGAAGAGAAAAAGGAGGAGGAGGAGAAGGAAGAGAAAAAGGAGGAAGAAGGAGAGGAAAGTTGGTATAGAAAAGGAGTAGAAATTAAGGAATGGAGGAGGAGGAGGAAAAGGAGAAGGAGAAGGAGAAAGAGGAGGAGGAGGAGAAGAAGGAGAAGGAGAAACAGGAGGAGGAGGAGGAGGAGGAGGAGGAGCAGGAGGAAAAGGAGAAGGAGAAGGAGAAGGAGAAAGAGGAGGAGGAGGAGGAGGAGGAGAAGAAAGAGAGAGGAAAGTTTGGTGGCTGTGGGGCAGGAGAAAACAAAATAGTGAGGGGACAAAAGGGCGAGGAGTATTTCAGGGAAGGGCGTGTGTGTCGACGTTCACAGGGGATGGGGGAGGAGGGATAGGAGAAGGAGGTAGGGAGAGAGAGGAGAAGGTAGAGGGAGGGGAGAGGAGAGAGAGAAGGTAGGGGAGAGAGAGGAGAGAGGGTAGAGGGAGGAGAGAGAGGAGAGTAGGGAGAGAGAGGAGAAGGTAAGGTAGAGAGAGGAGAGAGGAGAGGGAGAAGGTAGGGGAGAGAGAGGAGAGAGGAGAGAGAGGAGAGTGGGGGAGAGAAGGGAGAGAGAGGAGAGAGAGAGGAGAGAGGTATGGAGGTGTATGTATGTGGTTCACTCCTCTATTACTTTCCTTACCTGCTTCTATTATTCCCATTTCTTCTCTTTTTCTGTGTCTCTTATTATCCCTTACTCCGTCTTTTCTACTGTATGTTATTTTTTTTTTTTTTTTTTTTTGCCGATCATACATTTGTTAAAAAAAATAAAAATACACACACACACACACACACACACACACACACACACACACACACACACACACACACACACACACACACACACACACACACACACACACACACACACACACACACACACACACACACACACACACACACACCACACACCACACACACACACACACACACACAACACACAACACACACACACACACACACACACTTAAATGAGCCAGTCAGGAACATATGATATATTTTTATATTATGTAGAATCGCAAATTAAGGACCCTGTGATTATGTATGAGAACTGGGGGCTTCTGATTCCTCCTGACTATGTTACGAAACAAGCTTCTTCCATATATATATATAGGTGGTGTTTCGTGGCAATATTTGGAGAACTCATTTACCTCCAATTTTCTGAGTTAAGGAGATAGTATGTTTTTGGTACATTGGAGCGAATTGATTCCTCCAAAAAATATGCCGGGAAACAGGATCAGAATAGCAAAACTAACGGTGGCCTGTTGCTTGGAATAGTTTAGAGGAAATAAGTTGCTCCAGATTTACCAACACTCATGTACTTCCCGACCCATAAGGCAACACAACACAGCCTCGTAAACATCAAGAGCTCTGTTGCTGTTTGACTTTGGTAGTGCTTCTGTTTGCTCCTTTGTGCCTTTGGCCTTGAGAGACTCTGAAATAATGCAGGCAAGGCGAGGCGTGGCGGGGCGGGGCGAGGCAAGATGGACAAACTCAGCCTGACTCTCCCCCAGCACATCCACTCCGCCCCAATAAGACTCTCTCTCTGTGTGTGTGTGTGTGTGTGTGTGTGTCCTGGGAGGCGAAAGGGAGAGGGAGGAGGTATAGTAATGCAGGGAGGAGGGAGAGAGGGGACACGTGTGGATGAGAAGTGTGGAGAGAAGGAGGAAGAGAGGGAGAAGGGAAACTAGGAAAGGTGCATGGGAGGGTGATTGTAGAAGGCGTGAAGAGATAGAAAAGAAGTAGGAAGAAGAGTTTGGAAACGAGAGGGAAGAGGAAGACGTGAAAGAAGAAGAGTGTGGAGAGGAGAGGGAAGAGGAAGACGAGAAGGAAGAAAAGTGTGGAGGAGAGAGGGAAAAGAAAGACGAAAAGGAAGAAGAGTGTGGAGGAAAACATAGGAAAAAAGAGTATGGAGAGAGGCTGGGGTGGGGATGGAGGGAAAGATGGAGAAGAGGGATGGAGGGAGAGATGGAGAAGAGGGAGGGTTGGAAGGAGAGATAGAGAAGAGGGAGGGATGAAGGGAGAGATGGAGAAGAGGCTGGGGTGGGGATGGAGGGAGAGATGGAGAAGAGGGAGGGATGGAGAGACGCTGGTGGGGATGGAGGGAAAGATGGAGAAGTGTGAGAGATGGAGGGAAAGATGGAGAAGAGGGAGGGAAAGACGGAGAAGAGGGAGGGAGTGAGAGATGGAGGGAGACAGTGCAGTGAGGCATGCATGGTGATATGATAGTGAGGAGAGATACACTGAAAATGATGAACCCAGGCCGGAGAATATATTGAGATGAAATAGCACCGGTGGATGGGGTGGGGATAAAGGCAGGATGGGTTTATTAGTCGTAATGTTGTCTGGAGTGATATACTGATCCCCTTAATGTGGGTATATAGTACAGTGTTGTGTTGTTGGTAAATCTGGAGCAACTGAATTCCACCAAACTATTCCAAGCAACAACAGGCCAGCCACCCGTTATTTTTTCCCATTATGGTCCTGCTGTTTCCTGGCATGCTTTTGGAGGAACTAACGTGCTCCAATTCACCAACAACAAACAAGAGTCTCCCTTTAACGTGGGAAGCATAGTAGTAGTAGTAGTGATGATGTTGTTGTTGGCTGGGGGAATGATAATAATGCGAGGAGAGAAGCTTCATCATAAACACGTCTCTTTACATTTTCTATTATCGTTTTTATTATCCTCCGCCTAATTGGATTTAGTGCTGAAAATCGCGCTCATAAAAGAGTGAGATTAAGAGTTTTTTTTTTTTTTAAGTCAATAAAGTTTTTTTTTTTCAGATGTGAGATGATACAGTAACACTACATCAAAACAA
>JAWQEG010006463.1:0-13012 GCA_033782935.1 Petrolisthes cinctipes
TTTTAACAGAGAGAGAATGGGAACAAGATGGACACAATTAAATTCTCCAAAAATTAACTTATGCGTTTATCCTTCAAATTTATAATGAAAGGAGACATTAATTAGTGTGAAATATATAATATATGGTTTGTATTTACACTATAATATTATTCGAGTCAAATCACAAGTGTACGACTCATATTAACTAATAATAATAATAATAACAATGAAATTATAACGATAAGGTTTTAACCAATCAGCGATCGGTTCTCAGCCATATTGTGAAGTGGACCAATCACAGCAAGTTATATTTACCACCTAATATGAGAGAGAGAGAGAGAGAGAGAGAGAGAGAGAGAGAGAGAGAGAGAGAGAGAGACTGTGTGTGTAATGTGTTTGCAATTATCAGAGAGAGAGAGAGAGAGAGAGAGAGAGAGAGAGAGAGAGTGTGTGTGTGTTGTGTGTGTGTGTGTGTGTGTGTGTGTGTGCGCACAATTATCAGAGAGAGAGAGAGAGAGAGAGATCTAGAGAGAGAGAGAGAGAGACTGTGTGTGTGTGTGCAATTATCAGGAGAGAGAGAGAGAGAGAGAGAGAGACTGTGAGTGTGTGTGTGTGTGTGCAATTATCAGAGAGAGAGAGAGAGAGAGAGAGAGAGAGAGAGAAGGTATACATTTATCAGTGGTCAATCTTAGAAAATAATAACATCCCTTGTAGTATAGCCTTGGTTTGGGTCCAGGGAAAAATATTTGGTCATGAATCAAAACAAACACATTGAAAATATAGATGTCCAGAGAAATATAACAAACAACGTGTGTGGTGTGTGTGTGTGTGTGTGTGAAATTGAGAGAGTGGAATGATATGTGTGTGTGTGTGTGGTGTGTGGTGTGAAAATTGATAGAGTGGAATGATATATGTGTGTGTGTGTGTGTGTGTGTGTGTGTGTGTGTGTGTGTGAAAATTGAGAGTGGAATGATAGGCCCTGTGTGTGTGTGTGGTGTGTGTGTGAAATTGAGAGAGTGGAATGATATGTGTGTGTGTGTTGATTGTGTGTTTGCCTCTCTCTCTCTCTCTCTCTCTCTCTCTCTCTCTCTCTCTCTCTCTCTCTTAATGCTTCAGAGAGAGAGTGGGAGAGGTGTGTGTGTCTGTGTGTATAATACCGAGATGAGAAAATATATTATTCTACCATTAAAAATATAAGTTTTCTGTGAATGTTGCTAAGTCCGTTTTCTTCCATTTTTTTAAGGGGATACTCTTTCATTAAGGGAGAAATTAACTTTATTACATTGGAGTGCCTGATTCCCCCAAAGTATACCAGGAAACAGGACCGGAATAACAAAAATAATGGTGTTCTGTTGCTTGGAATACTTTGGAGGAATCATTTGCTCCAGATTTACCAACCCACAAAATATCCCCTAAAAAAAAATTTGCAATAATTCTTCGTTCTTTTTCATGGTATTACTGCAATTGTTTACATATATTTACTCATCATAATTTCCACCATGTATCAAATAACTTAATTCATGGCCTTTAGTGGCAATGTTCCCCAGGTGTTAGTTGGGGCTTGTACTAAAGGTGGGTGGGGCAGTAGATGTCATAGGGTTGGCTGGCTGGATGAATGGGTGGGGTGTGTGGGTGTCTTGGAGTGTTTGTGGCTGGATGGGGTGGGATGGGTGGTGAATGTCGTAGGGTGGGGTGGGTGTCATGGGGTTGGCTGGCTGGATGAATGGGTGGGGTGGGTGGGTGTTATGAGGTGGCTAGCTGGGTGGTTGGTGGGTGTCTTGGGTGTTGTGGGGCTGGGTGGGTGGGATAGGTGGTGGATGTCGTTAGGGTGGGTGTCATGGGGATTGGCTGGCTGGGTGGGAATGGCGGTGGGGTGGGTGGGTGGGTGTCATGGGGTTGGCTAGCTGGGTGGGTGGGTGGGTGTCATGGGTGTTGTGTGGCTGGGTGGGTGGGATGGGTGGTGGATGTCGTAGGGTGGGTGTCATGGGGTTGGCTGGCTGGGTGGGTGGGATGGGTGGTGGATGTCGTAGGGTGGGTGTCATGGGGTTGGCTGGCTGGTGGGATGGGTGTCTTGGGTATTGTGGTGGGCTGGGTGGGTGGGGAGGGTGGTGGATGTCGTAGGGTGGGTGGGTGTCATGGGTTGGCTGGCTGGGTGGTTGGGATGGGTGGTGGATGTCGTAGGGTGGGTGGGTGTAATGGGTTGGCTAGCTGGGTGGGTGCGTGGGTGTCATGGGGTTGGCTGGCTGGGTGTGTGGGATGGGGTGGTGGGTGTCATGGGGTTGGCTAGCTGGGTGGTGGGTGGGTGTCATAGGGTTGGTTGGCTGGGTGGGTGGGTGGGTGTCATGGGGGTTGGTTGGCTGGGTGGGGAATGGCAGTGGGTGGAATGGGATGGGTGGTGGGTGTCATGGAGTGGGTGGGAATGGCGGTGGGTGGGTGGGTGGGTGACATGGGGTTGGTTTGGCTGGGTGGGAATGGCGGTGGGTGGTTGGGATGGGTGGTGGATGTCGTGGGCTCAGTGTATTATACTTACTCACTCTCTCTCTCTCTCTCTCTCTGATAATTGCACACACACACACACATACACACAAACAAACAAATTCCCATGGAGATGTTATTATGCATTTATTTACCGTCTCTACGTATTTGAAGCAGCACACCTGAATACTTATTAGTGCTTGTGACTGTACAATGATAACCTTCCCCATTAATTGCTACAAAAGAAATGAATTAATGGGGGTAATTCCCTTTAGTTACATTGGAGTGCCTTGATTCCTCCAAAGTAATACCAGGAAACAGGAACCAGATGGAACAAAAATAATGGTGTTCTGTTGCTTGGGAATAGTTTGGAGGAATCAGTTGCTCCAGATTTACCAACACTGCACTTCCACCTTAATTACAGCTACTAAAATCATAACTGCATAATGTAGAAATAAGAAAGCCAGCACCTCTCAGAATATATTATATAACATTCCTATGTATATTGAATAAGGGACCGTGTGTTGTAGTCAGAAAATTGGATGTAAATGAGTCCTTCAAATATTGCCACGAAACACACACCTATATGGAAGGGGCTTGTTTCGTGGTATGGTCAGGAGGAATCAGAAGCCTCCAATATTCATACACGATCACAGGGTCCTTACGGGGAGATTCTATTGTTGGTGAATTGGAAGGCTACTGATTCCTCCTAACTATACCAGAAAACAGACACCCTCAATATGGTACTAATTGGGGATCTAATTCGTGGCATAGTTTGGAGGAATCACAGACCTTCCAATTCACCACCAACAACTGAATATCGCCTTAATTTCCAAACGCAGAGTCAGCGTCGTCATTCTGTGCGGTATTCGTTCAACAAAAAAAAAAAACAGATACACACACACACAAACCAAGATAAAATTGTTTGTTATAAAAAATGTTAACATCATATTTACATTAATTTTCTGCGTATGTTATTTATTTTTATTTTTATTACAGTACATGATATTTTCACATATTTTCTGGATACTGTTTCAAAGTGTTACATTTCCATATAATTTATTAAGCAGCATACAGTATACATGGTTTGTAGCAAATAAATGACAAAATGGTTCATCACCATCATTCAAAATTACATAATGTTATAAGGTTTGCTGAAATACATCACAAAAATGGTAAATTTGGATTGTTCAGTCAGGATAATTTGATTTCAGTGTTCATAAAATATAATTGCATATAAAGGAAAAAATATATTTATATATAATGCACACTAAAATTTATATATAATAATAATGCACACTATATAAGATTCACTCGTCTAATTTCCTCCTCTACAGATGATAAAAAATAGATTATATTAATATTTCTCGATAAATTGTTTCAGTTTATCTAAGGCACTTTATGTGTGTTCTGGCACATAGTGGAAGAAAAGGCTTATGGGGAGATATTATTGTTTTGTTGGTGAATTGGAAGGTAGAAAAGGCTTATGGGGAGATGTTTTTGTTGTGTTGGTAAATTGGAAGGTAGAAATGGCTTATAGGGAGATGTTTTTGTTATGTTGGTAAATTGGAAGGTAGAAAAGGCTTATGGGGAGATATTATTGTTTTGTTGGTGAATTGGAAGGTAGAAATGGCTTATAGGGAGAGGGGTTTTTTTTTGTTGGTGAATTGGAAGGTGTGTGATTCCTCCAAACTATGCCACGAAAAAAACGGATCCCTTATTATAGTACCATTGAGGGTGTGTGTTTTCTGGTATAGTTAGGAGGAATCAGTAGCCTTCAAATTTCATACACAATCACAGGGTCCTTAAGGGGATATTTTATTTTGTTGGTAAATTGGGAGGTCTGTAATTCCTCCAATCAACGCTATGAAAAAAATGGATTCCTTATTAGTACCATTGAGGGTGTGTGTTTTCTGGTATAGTTAGGAGGAATAAGAAGCCTTCAAATTTACCAACAAGAGAATCTCCCCCATATCTAATTCTAGTTTTGGTCTGACCTACGAGGAAATACAAGATAAATTTCATTGTTAAAGATTAAGTTTTTTCCCTTCCTTACTGAAATATTAATGGGAAGACATAGAGGAAATATAAGATAAATTCATTATTTAAGGTTTAGTTTCCCTTCCTTACAGACATATTAATGGGAAGACATGAAGGAAATACAAGATAAATTCATTGTTTAAGGTTTAGTTTTTTTCCCTTTCAGAAATATTAATGGGAAGACATAGAGGAAGTACAAGATAAATTCATTGTTTAAGGTTTAGTTTCCCTTCCTTCCAGAAATATTAATGGAAAGACATAGAGGAAATACAAGATAAATTCATTGTTTAAGGTTTAGTTTTTTCCCTTCCTTCCAGATATATTAAACATGAAAAAATCAGTCGGTAATATACAAAATACAAAAATCTATTCACAACACATAATTTTCATCATCATAATCATTTCGTTAACCATCATTATTATTTTCCCTTCAGAATTTGGATGGCTACTCAAAATACATATATACATACTGTACTGTATTTAAACTCTTGAGATCCTGGTGAAAAAGTTAAACATATATTACAGTATTAGTATTATCTGAACAAATCTACCCTCCATTATTATAAAGAGAGATTTTTTGACCTTGTGAAACTTAAATTAAAACTGTAATGGGTTAATTGCACTCGTTTCCAAACTATGATACAAAACCTTAATGTAATTTCATCCCAAAAATATGATGATGACAGTTTTTAGTACAGAACTCTCAACTTTTCAATTAATAAAAATCTAAACACAAAATAACATATACTGTACTCAGAAATTTCAGTATCAAAATAAACCTAAACACAAATTAATGCCGTTTACTAAGTAGTACCATATAGTGAAAATTTCAATCAATATAAATCTAAACACAATATAACACACACTCAGATATTTCAGTATCAATATAAACCTTAATACAAATTAATGCTGTATACTAAGCAACACAGTACAGTATAGCAAAATTTTCAATCAATAAAATTAAAAACACAAATTAATATATTCTTAGCAATGCAGTATCCTGAAAATTTCTATCAATAAAAAATAAAAAATAAATAGAAGTAATAATACATATTTAGTAATTCAGTATTCTGAAAATTTCTATCAATATAAATGTAAACACAAAATAATATAATGTATACTTAGCCATGCAGTATCCTGAAAATTTCAATCAATAAAAATGTAAACACAAATTAATATACCTATACTAAGCAATATGAAAATCTAATCTACCATTACTTCTTTGAGCGACTGAACACTTGTACGACACAATTACTTCTTCACTCCTCATCTTAATTAAGGAGGTAATTCACTTTTGTTACATTGGAGTGCCATGATTCCTCCAAAGTATACCAGGAAACATGACCAGATGAACAAAACATAATAGTGCTCTGTTACTTGGAATAGTTTGGAGGAATCATTTGCTCCAGATGTACCAACACTGAACTTCCACCTTAAAATAGTTATAATGCCATACTGATCAGATTTGAGAATATTTTTGGAAAGTATACGGCCTTAGAGTGAGACATGGATAACCAAAAAACATTTTCAGTACATAAAAACACATTACCAATAATTCTAAATCAGTTCTCGTTCATTATCAGATTTGAGAATATCTTTGGAAAGATAGTTTGGGACATGGATAACAAAAAAAAAAAAAAAAATACAGTAGAAAAATACACATTACCAATAATTCCAAATTAGTTCTCGTTCATTATCAGATTTGAGAATATTTGGAAATGGTTAACCCCCCCAAAAAAATAATACAGTAGAAAAATACACATTACCAATAATTCCAAATCATTCTTCGTTCATTTATCAGATCCTATTTATATGATATCCTTACATTACTATATAAGTAATTGCTTATTTTGTGAGATTTATTTGCACCAAAGTTTGTTGATTGGCAAGAAAGATGCAACTCTTATTTATTTAATGGGGAAATTTTGTTGGTAAATCTGGAGCAACTGAATCCTCCAAACTATTCCAGGCAACAGAAGAACACCATTATTTTTGCTCTTCTGGTTCTGTTTCCTGGCATACTCTGGAGGAATCAAGGCACTCCAATTTAACAAATGTGAATTATCCCCTTAATACTGTACTAATTAATTTTCAGTTCATAAAAAATATGTTGCAACTATTACTATTGTCGAGATAATACATTTGTTATTTTATTTGAAAGGAACATTGGGGTGTACAGTATTCAAGAACATACGTGGTGTATACGATGATGTGGTAACGGTACAATGACTCCATAGACAAACAACACAATCATCGTATTGGTACCATGCCATCGCCAACGCCACGTGTGTTCTTGCATACCGTCTGTCATATCATGGTATGGAGTTATAAAATGAGATTCTATTTTATCATGCATTTGGTGTTGAGTCTTGTCTCAGAACACACCATCGCCAATGTGTGTTCTTGCATACAACCCATTATATCATGTTATGGAGTTATAAAATGAGATTCAATATGTGTGTTCTTGCATAGAGTCAATTATAATTTATCATATTCTGGAGTTATAACATGAGATTCAATATGTGTGTTCTTGCATAGAGTCCATTATAATTTATCATATTCTGGAGTTATAAAATGAGGTTCTATTTTATCATGCATTTGGTGTTGAGTCTTGTCTCAGATCAATTTCCTCAAACTTGTCATTATTTGGTGTCCAGTCGGCAGAAGATGTGTTGTTAAGTGCTGCTGCCCCTGTGCCGCTGGACTCCACACCTGAGTTATACACACGTCTTCGTTTACTGAGTCGTTTTCTTAGCACTGGCTGTAGTTGTGTGAAGTCCTCGTAGGTTTGTTTCATGACGGACAAAATGTGGTAGATGTTTTTAATCACAAACGGAGAAACGGAAGCAGACAGACCAGCCCACAGGTAAATCCTAATGACAAAAAATGTAAAGTTGATGAGCCACAGATGAGAAAGTTTATAGACAATGGTGGAGATTATACACACAGGACTACGACCATAATCACTACGACTCAGTTTGACCAGAGCAATGGCAGGCAGGAAGAAGTTAATGCAGGCGAAGGCAATGATGGCATTCTCCAGACTCCAAGGCAAAACCAACCCAGACTCAGACTGAATGAGCAGCGAGAGGAAGGTGACCGAGTCCAGCACTTCGAAGGCCGTACCGTGGGACAGAGACTTGACGTAACGCTCCCTCTCCCCGTTGGACTCGGCCTTTACCTGACCCTCGACCAGCAGACCAAACACCACGGCAGTAGCGGCAATCGTCATCTTGAGTAACTGAGGACTGAGATAATCTGAGGGACCAACTTTACTCGGCATCTCACTCTTGAAGATGATGGCAATTTTGGTGACCAGAATAATTGAATACGCCAACCAAACATAGAACGGAATGACGTGCGGACCCAGAAACCCGAGTCCAAGCCTGGCTATCAAGGTGGCGTTTTTGTTGTTGTTGTCGGGTGTTTTGGAGCCATCTCTCAGCGCCTTGGAGCCTCGTCTATGAGTTTGGTGCTTCGTTTCCGTCTTGCAGTTGCGATATCCCACCGCCATCACCGCCACAAACACAAATATCATGAGGAAATCCGGTAAGAGCCAGAAATAGTTGATGATGGCGGTGTGGTCGTTGGCGAGTATGTAAACATCGAGTAGTATACCCTGTGTGGTGGTAACGAGTAGTATGGTCCCTGTTAGTAACGTGTGGTACAGTACGTCACGGGTTAAGGTGAACGGACACACACCACTCCCCTCCATCTCTGTAAAAAAAAAAAAAGGAAAAAAAAAATTCCGTTAATGGGATTATACGCGTACATTTAGTCCGTCTCTGAAAAATTACAAAAAAAAAATCGCATTAAGTATATTGTTGTCAGGAAATAGAACCAATGAATAATAATAATAAAAATAAAAGCAATGATGAATAGTAAACAAAATAAATAATAAATACAATACACACAATACACAAAGTTCTGTAGGCCTAACTAAAGTTGTCACATAATCAAGAAAAAAACTTATATAAGAGAAATAAAACCAACATAAGACAAATAAAAAAAGCATGGTATTATTACAGAAGTACTGCGTTCTTGGCTAGGGCCGCGCAGTGTTACCACATCCAGCTAGGTCCCGGGAATTTGCCCCAGTCACTTTAGGTATTCATTGAAAGAATTACCGTTTTGTAGCAGTGTTGCCAGATCCGGCTAGGTCCCAGTATTTTGCCCCAGTCATTTATTGTACTTTATCACGATTATTTCCCGGTAGTTTGCCCAGGTTAAGTCCCGGTAGTCTGATTCGGTCTAGGTTAGGTTAGGTTAGGTAAGGTCAGGTAAGGTAAGGTCAGGCTAATTTCAAAATGCCCCATTTGAATATGCCCTATCTTGGAAATGGGGCATTTGCTGAGGAAATGCTATAGAAGAAAATAGTCTTAGAATGGTCTAAATAAATGGGTAATGAAGGTAGAAAAACCTTACACAATAACGGTAATTCTTTCAATATTTACCTCACTTTATGATAGTTCACACCGGTTATATCCCGGTAGTTTACCAAGGTTAGGTCACGGTAGTCTGCTGTGGTCTAGGTCAGGTTAGGTTAGGTCAGACTAATATCTTGAAAACTGGGCAACTCCAAGAGAAACACAATAGATGAAAAGTGTGTTAGAATGGTCCAAAATAGTGGGTAATGATACTAAAATATACAATATAGTGAATGAACTACTTCTATAAATTTACCTATTTAATTTCTGAGCAACAAACGAACATAAGAGAAATAAACCAACATTAAGACAAATAAAAAATACGGTAAAGGTACAGAAGTGGACCTTACTGTATAATAGATATTTTACTGTCATTACCCACTATTTCGGACCATTCTAAGACACTTTTCTTCTATGGTTTTTCTTCCTCAAATGCCCCATTTCCAAGATAGGGCATACGCAAATGGGGCATTTTGAAATTAGTCTGACCTTACCTGACCTGACCTAACCTAACCTAGACCGCATCAGACTACCGGGACCTAACCTGGGCAAACTACCGGAACCTAACCTGGGCAAACTACCGGGAAATAATCGTGATAAAGTACAATAAATGACTGGGGCAAAATACTGGGACCCAACCGGATCTGGCAACACTGCTGCAAAACGGTAATTCTTTCAATAAATACCAATTAGCCTGACCTTACCTGACCTGACCTAACCTAACCTAGACCGAATCAGACTACCGGGACCTAACCTGGGCAAACTACCGGGAAATAATCGTGATAAAGTACAATAAATGACAGGGGTAAAATACTAGGACCCAGCCGGATCTGGCAACACTGCTGCAGTCAGGTCCACTTCTGTACTAATACCAAAAATACATAAAACATGTAACCCATCTGGGCATTTAAACTAGGATTGGATTTAGTGTCCATAAAAATCATGTCTAAAAAATATATATAGAAGTTATATATATTCACCAAAATTCCCTCTGAAAACTCGAAAATGTACACTACAGACCGTAAAATATATAAAAATTTATTTATATACATATATAATTCTTAGCGAAGTGTAACCAACCCGCTTCGGTTTATCTATTTTATTATTTTATTTATTTTATTCACCTCCTGTTACTCACTATCACACGTTACTCACTACCAGGGAAGGTGAATATTATTGGTTACTTTAATTACTCACCAATAATGACGACAAAACCAGGAAAAAACAAAAATAAAATGTATTGTCAAAGTTTGTGTGTCCTGTTGCAAATTTTCCAAACAAATAAATGTCACGTTAACTCCGGCTTGTATTATGGATCTGTTTTTGTTTTTATTTTTCTATTTTTTATATTTTAAAGGCTCTATAAAGTTTGTTAATACGGGAAGACTAGTAATTAAGTACTATATATGATTTATTTGACTAGTTTGAATGTGTATATGATCCCAAATGAACGTAATTGACATAAATATATCATTCATTATTATGTAAACTTGTTCAAATCACTATCTTGTTTTGTGAAATCATTTAAATACAATCACTGTAATTTACTAGGAATATAATATCTATAAGCTTTCTTTAAATGCACACAAGAATTTTTTCATTATTATTTTTCTATAATTAAATAATATAGCAATGAACAGCAACACCAAGGTTATTTTTCTTCATTATTATTTTGCTATCGAAGGTCAAGAGGAAACGTGTCAGCAACAGTTAAATATCAAAGTTTTGTTGTTATTTTGTTTTACATTGAATTGAATTTGGAACGTTTATTGTTGTAAAATGCATAAATAAACGATGAAAAAAATTATATAAACTAGTACAAAATTAAACTATTACTATAAAAAACAAATTATAAGATTCAAGGAAAGTAAAGGAAGATTGAGCTCAAAATTGGAAGGTCTCTGATTCCTCCAAAGTATGCCAGGAAACACTGATGCCCTCAATTCTGTGTTTCGTGGCATAGTTTGGAGGAATTGAGTTGCTAAGGAAAATTATACCAACACTGTATCCCCACAATAATTGTTATCTTTTGCATTAATTAAGACGTTGGACTAATTAGGAGGTTTCTGCCGATTCCTCCAAGTTATTATTATTATCTCTCTCTCTCTCTCTCTCTCTCTCTCTCTCTCTCTCTCTCTCTCTCTCTTGAGTTTCCTCCTCTTCCCTCTCTCTCTCTCTCTCTCTCTCTCTCTCTCTTGAGTTTCCTCCTCTTCTCTCTCTCTCTCTCTCTCTCTCTCTCTCTCTCTCTGAACGGATGCCTCTATCACTCTTTCTGCCTGTGCCCCTCTCTCTCTATTTCTCTATCTCTCTTAAAGGATGCCTCTCTCTCTCTATTTCTCTATCTCTCTTAAAGGATGCCTCTCTCTCTCTCTCTCTCTCTCTCTCTCTCTCTCTCTCTCTCTCTCTCTCTTATAATAATAATAATAGTAATAATAATAATAATATTCTTATCATTACCTTTCTTACAATATATGACCTTTCTTCACTGTATGAGCACCCATTAACTTCCTAACACACACGCACACACACACACACACACAAACATCCTCTCAAACCCTGATAATGTGTAAGCAACTCAGTCTTACACCAAAGTTCGTGTTGTAGGTGTCATAATACGTGTTGTGTTGTGTTGTGTTGTGTTGTGTTTTAGAGGCTGGTGGTCTGATCTTTCCTTCGTCCTCTGCTGGTGAACTTCAACACCTTGGTTCGTCCTTCAGCTTGCTTTTGATTGGATGACCTTAGGATGAGGGAAATGATACGGAGAAGGAATGAAGAAAAACAATTGTAATAGTAGTGGTAGTAGTAGGTAGTAGTAGTAGTAGTAGTAGTAGTTGTTGTTGTTGTTGTTGATGTTGTTGCTTTAGTAGTAGTAGTAGTAGTAGTAGTAGTAGTAGTAATAGTAATAGTAGTAGTAGTAGTAGTAGTAGTAGTAGTTCTTGTTGTTGATGTTGTTGCTTTAGTTGTAGTAGTAGTAGTAGTAGCTAGTAGTAGTAGTAGTAATAGTAGTAGTGGTAGTAGTAGTAGTAGTAGTAGTAGTAGTAGTAGTAGTAGTAATAGTAGTAGTAGTAGTAGTAGTAGTAGTAGTAGTAGTAGTAGTAGTAGTAGTAGTAGTAGTAGTAGTAGTAGTAGTAGTAGTTTTTGTTGCTGTACAGTAGTAGTAGTAGTAGTAGTAGTAGTAGTAATTACTGTTACATTAATTATTCTGTTTCATATTTGCTTGAGTTCACTTTATACCCAATCAGACTATTTCACTTTTGTTACATTGGAGTGCCTTGATTCCTCCAAAGTATGCCAGGAAACAACAGGACCACATGTACAAAAATAATGGTGTTCTGCTGTTGTTACTTGGAATAGTTTGGAGGAATCATTTGCTCCAGATTACCAACAAGAGAATATAATATAATTTTTTTTTTTATATAATTAATTCGTGATATACACACATACAGGAAGTTATAGAAAAGAAGTTAATTAAAAGAATATATTCCTTTATAATTAATTCGCGACATACATACATACATACAAACAAGAAATTATAGAAAAGAGTTAAAAATCAATTACTTTTACAGATTTACGACGAGACAAAAATATAATAATAATAATTGATCTTTGAAAAAAAAAAAAAATAGATGTGAAAAGCGACACACGAACAGGAAATAAATCAGGAAAAAATGGCTGTAAAATTAAAAGAAGGAAAATGAATAAATAATAACAATATTTACCATTTAATAAAAGGAATGATTATCTAAGACTCAAATAACAAGAAAAAACAAAACAAAAAACTGTGTTGTGAAGAAAATTGTTATTATTTTGAAAAGAGAAATATTATTATTATTATTATTATTATTATTATTATTATTATTATTATTATTATTATTATTATTATTATTATTATTATTATTATTATTGGTGTTGTTGTTGTGAGAAAAGTGTTGTTTTTGTTGTTGTTATTGTGAAAAAAAAATTTATTGTGAAAATATTTTTTTTTTTTTTTTTTTTTTGGAAAAAAATATTGGTGTTGTTAGAAAAAAAAATATATTGTTGTTGTAAGGAAAATATTATTGTTTTCAAAGGCTTGTTGTTGTTGTTGTTGT
>JAWQEG010006464.1:0-2500 GCA_033782935.1 Petrolisthes cinctipes
GATCTATTCTCTTTGGAAACCCGGAGACTGCGTGGTCAGCTTATCGAAGTGTTTAAAATACTACGAGGCTTTGACAATGTAGACTACAGGGACATTTTCCAACTCAGTGAGGGCACAACCAGGAATCATGGCTACAAACTTGAACTGAAGCGATACAACCGTGATCTGTGTGGTAAGTTCTTTACATACAGCATCTGCGGTACTTGGAATCGCGCTTCCTGCTGATGTAGTCAACAGCAACTCTGTGGATCAGTTCAAGTCCAGATTAGACAAAGCCTTAAACCACCGTCTAGGTGTTTAAGCCGTTGTGCGAGTGTTCCTTGATGGTATCACATGACACATTCGAGGACGGTCGCCTACTTGCGCAACTATACCCACAGGTACCCTCTTTGTATGGATCGTAAGGTCCCCTAGGGTTACTTCTTTTCCTTGTATTCTTCCTTGTAACTCTCTCTCTCTCTCTCTCGTGCACATATAAATGAAATTTCTCTTACACACACAGTCGCTCACTCTTTCTCAGTCTCTCTCACACACACAAACAGTTCCTCTCACATACATACACGCAGTCTCTCTCTCTCCTCTCTCTCTCTCTCTCTCTCTCTCTCTCTCACAAAGGCAATCTCTCTATCATACAGTCTCTCTCTCTCTCTCCACACACATCGATATCACTCTCAGCAAAATCTCACACAGTTTCTCTCTCTCTCTCTCTCTCTCTCTCTCTCTCTCTCTCTCTCTCTCTCTCTCTCTCTCTCTCTCCTTTCTTCGTGCTTGCTGTCCAATAATAATAATAATAATGAATAAATAAATAATAATGTGTTTCAATTTCTTTATTATAAAATTTAATGTAAATATTAATTATCCCATGAAATAAATGGGTTTAATATTTATCAATAGGTTTAATATTTATCAATAATTAATTTAGGTGTAAGAAAATGAAAAATAATAAATAATTCAGGTGTTAACAAAATTATCATAAAAAATAAACGAAAAAATAAATCAATCTGTGTTGAAATCATAGCGTTTTCTCTTATGAATATACTTATGATAATTTGTAGCAATATTGGAGCAACTTGATTCCTCCAAATTATTCCAGGCAACAGGGTAGATAGATACCATTATAATATTTATTAATTATTCCTGTTTCCTGACATATTTTGGAGGAATCAATGTACTCCAAAGTTACTACAAGGGACCTCAGATCTCTCTAGGGTAATTTTGGAGCAAACTGATTCCTCTAACCCAAATTATGATATAATTACAATATACATATTCATACGATAATCAAAGGGAGAGGTAATGGATGGGGGGTAGAGGAGGATTGTGGGGTGTGAGGGAGGGAAGAGAGAGAGAGAGAGAGAGAGAGAGAGATAATGGAGGGAGGTTAGGGTTAGGGGAGAATTGTGGGGTGTGAGGGAGGGGATATGGGCAGAGAGAGAGAGAGAGAGAGAAAGTGATTTATGGCTCAAAATTTATCTTTAATGGCAATCCATAAAGGGGGTTACTGAGATGACTTCCCCTCCCCCCTACCCCTCATCCACTCTACACATACCCCCTCCCTCCCACCCATGCCCTTACCACCCCCTAATACCATACCCCCCTAACCCCCCCCCCCCCTTCATTATCGTATAATGATGCCATGATTTGGTGGAGAATGTAGTTCACGTTTTGGTTCATATTTAATTTATTATTAATTATTTACAATTAATTATTATATAATTAAATTCCCCATAACTTTTCCTATATTTCGATATAATAATTTCTTTAATTACTCAATTAATTAACGAAATTAGCGAATATTTTCTATTTATAATTTCCAACCGTGACTAATTGGTACATTGGAGCACTTTGGGTGCTCCAAGGTATCTCAGGCAACACAACTTAATGCAGGAATAATACAGTTTGAAGGAATCAGTTTGCTCCACAATTACCCTATGGAAATCTGGGTTCCTTTATAGTACTTTGATTCCTCCAAAGTATGTCAGGAAAGAGAATTAATTAATAAATATAATTGTATCAATCCTGTTGTATGGAATAGTTTGGAGGAATCAAATTGGTCCAGTATTACCACAACCAACACCACAGCTTCGAATGAATTAGCTTCGAATGAATCAACTTGGTGAACCATTCTAAAGGGGGTGTAGGGAGGGGGTGGTGTATTAGGGGGGTATGTGGGGTGTAGGGATGGGCTTGGGTTGGGTTGTTGGGGAGGTGTAGGGGTGGTAGCTTCGAATGAACCAGCTTCGAATGAGTGAATCAGCTTCGAAGCTACCACCCCCTACACCCCCCATACCCCTCTAATACACCCCCCCTACACCCCCCCTACATCCCCCTATACCCCCCTAATACACCATCCCCTCCCTACACCCCCCAATACCCCCCCTAATATTCCACCCCCTCCCTACACCCCCTCTAAAATGGGGAGAGGGTGGGGTTTTATGTTTGGGCATTTTGTTAGGAAGGGTGTGCGACGTGCCGAGGCTACCTTCAGTGTGGAGATGAA
>JAWQEG010006464.1:7500-27500 GCA_033782935.1 Petrolisthes cinctipes
ATATATATATATATATATATATATATATATATATATATATATATATATATATATATATATATATATATATATATATATATATATATATATATATATATATATATATATATATATATATATATATATATATATATATATATATATATATATATATATTCCGACACTGGACATAGGCTTCATCAAGCCCGTTACCGTGGCCCAGGTCAACTGTGCTCACACACACACACGTCACGACTTCCGAACTAGTACCCAGCCACAGAGGGAGGGAAGTGAGGGTAATTCCCAAATACTGCAGCTGTTATGGTACCAGCAAGGGTGTTTTACGATGTTCGTTGGCCTTATAGTACATTTGTGGTGTTTACAAAAAGCAATAGTATGTCCTGGCTTCCTACAGTATACACATGTTAATTGGCTAGTAGTGAACCCGCTACCCCTCAGCTTATCCTTAGCATCTTTGTACTTGAAATCGTCAGAGGAACTTTTTACAGAAAGAGTGAGGTCTCCCTCACGCCTCGACCAGATCTGGAGCCTCAAAGCCTGAGCATCTGCTTGTTCCGCCACCCTCAATAGTTCCATCTCGCCCCTCTCCTCTATGTATTTCACAATAGGTAAGGGCACTTTTCTTTTAAATTCCTCTAGGACAATGAGATTAATAAGTTCTGAATAGGTGGTGACCGAAAGAGCATTTAGCCATTTCTTAAAATATTTAAGCTTATCACATGCAAATTCCACATATGTTTGATGCTTATTTTTGACCAGTTTTACTGAATTTATCTCTGTACGTCTCTGGGGTTACCACATGGACATACAGAATCTGTTTCTTGACAAACTCATAGTCATTGGGTCTATCTAGGTAAGTGTAAGTATAAAATGATTTACCTGTTTGTTTAGGGGCAATCAGCGACATCTTTAGGCCACTCGTTTTTAGTTGCTAATCAATCGAAAAGGTTAACTGAACCCTCAATATCACCTTCATCAAAAGCAGGTATCATTACAGTTACACTAGACATGTTAAAGGACAGTTCCTTTTCCTCCACTCTGCTTCCTGCTCTACCTTGTTCTCTACCCATTGCCAACTTTTCTAGTTTTTCTCTTTCAAGTTACATTTTCTCCCATTCGAGCTGGTATTGCATCTCTACCCAGAGCTTTTCAACCTGAGAAACTTCAGGTTTGTTATTACTCTTACCACCTGGTGTTTTAGCAGACTGAGTTGGAGGGATAGTGTCAAGGTTAAAAGGGACTTATTCCTCATCTTCAGTGTCGGGTAGAGCAGGGGTGTCCATAATTCCCTGCTTCACTAAATATTTTACAACAACATCCTTAATTACCGACTTAGTGAGTTTACTTGGGTGATCAGGTAAAGAGATCTGAAAATTTTGATCCACTCTTTCTTCATAAAACATATTTATGTATTCAGGGTTTTTTTTTTTTAATTCCTTGCACCATGGAATCAATCAATAGGCAGACAACAATACATAAGGGTAGGCGGGACCCATGAAAATCCAATGACTACACACACACACACACACACACACATACATCACGAAAACATAACAGAATGAGGCACAAGAATACAGACAAATATTTACATTATGACCAACTTAAATCCACCAAAACGAGGGTGGCGTACCAGAAGTTCCTCCAAAACCTGGTGATTCAGTCAGGGAAAGGGGTTAGCAAGGAAAGATTCTACACCATAGCCCTTACCTTCCATGATTAAAAATATACCAGATGGATAACCATGATTAAATATGACAATAAATGAAGAGAGTTAGTTTGGCATGTAAGCGGCGGCTCGATTGAAACACGACCCAATGTCTATGTTTACCATTACCATATGCTCTCAAGGTGTTAATCAATACGTTTAGTAAGGCGATACACAGTATAAATGAACCGTATATAAAATGTTTGAGTAGGACAATTACAAACGATAGGCATCTACGAGAGACCTTCCTTATTCCTTCACACAAAAATAAGGATTCTTGTACAGTGCATGAGGTAGAGAATATACCGTAATACTCTACATGTTAATGATCAACACCTATGAATACCCATTCCTCCCAGAGAAATAATGACTAAACGTACCAATATTAACACTAGTAATGACAGAAAGCTCCCTTGAGTGTAGCCATAACACTTAACACTTAAACAAGTAAAGGACACTTTGAGTGTGCTTTATCATCTACCAGGTTTGTACACTGCACAACATACACCTATATCATTTGAAACACAGTGGTGAAGGGAGGTTTGCTTACAACTTATTAGGTAGTTTAAAACCGTAGCATCCTGGCAGGGTCGCCATTTAATGTTACGCTCAGTTGATCTTCCAGTTCATGCCCGAGACTAGGCACAACATTAAAATAAAATTAGAGTTAGAACGGATAACCAATGTGGTTCACAGAGGATAATAGGGCATGAAGAGAGGAGGGATTTAATATGTATATACAGTTTACAAGCATTAAGACAAAGTTACAACCCAATTCCTTACAACGTATAGAAATTAACCTTAATAACACATAACCTATTAACAATAACACATAATTTAGGCTACACTGGTTACATAGAGGAGAGAGGCAAGGGTTACTGAACAATAGTCACGTGAGTAGTGATGATAATGACGGAGGTAGCAGGCACACAGATAAGGAGTATCCGGTAGATAAGACTACCACACACAAAGCTGGTATGTGGCAGGAAAGTACACTGAGGGAGACCTGCCCACTGTGTTGTTGTTGTTAATTATGCTTTATGCCTATCGACTTGTCAATGGTCATTAAGGCGATATATTTATAGAGTGATTGCTTGTATGTATGTGGAAAAGTGTACGGGTGTGTCAGGGTGTGTGTGTCAAGGTGTGTGTGTGAGTGTGTCAAGGTGTGTGTGTGTGTGTGTGTGTGTCAAGGTGTGTGTGTGAGTGTGTCAAGGTGTGTGTGTGTGTGTGTGTGTGTCAAGGTGTGTGTGTGAGTGTGTCAAGGTGTGTGTGTGTGTGTGTGTGTGTGTGTGTGTCAAGGTGTGTGTGTGTTAGTGTCTCCTCCTCCTCTGCGTGTTGGAAATCGGCAGGAGATTTGTTGTGTTGATTGATTGATATTAGGCGCCGCAACAGCGAGGTCATATGGCACCAGAAAACGGTGATAGAGAGGTGAGACAGCAAACAGGAAGGAAATAGAAAGAATAGAGGGACAATAGCTAGTGTCTGGGGCCGAAGGGGTGCCAAAACCGTTAAAGTATTGCCCACATCACTAATGCAGGCAATACCTCCCTATGGAGTGTTGTGTTGATGTTTTGGAGAGTGGACGAGCAGACGGTGTTGCTTTGTTCGTCCACACCTCCCAAACTTTGAAGACGTCGGGGTCCCGGTAACGTGAGGTGTACTGGAAGAAGAGGTCAAGGCGACAGTAAGTGACAGAAGCTCTATGGTGACAGTAGGTGGTGGTGGTGGTGTTGGTGGACTGTCTGTCCTTCTCCCCCTCTTCCTCTTCCCTGCCATCTGCCATCCTCCATGTCCATGTTGTCGCCGGTGGGGTCATCTTTGGTGGTGGTGGTTGAGGTGGAGGTGGAGTAGGAACTGGTGTCTGTGTCCTCCTCCATCTCGGGGTCTTGTTGGGCAGTCTCAGGTGGTGGTGGTAGTGGTGATTCCTTTCCAACATTCCCCCAGTTGAGTGGACGAGGCAACATCAATCGGCGACTGGGGTGGGCCGGAGGTGTGGTTATTGGTGTGTCAGCTCTGCTCCTCCTCCATCTTGCTGCATCGTTTCTTGGTGGTGGTGGTGGGGGGCGGGGGTTGTAGATCAGGAGAAATGGCTATTGGTGGCAAGCCATTTCTTCTGAATATGTCTTGGAGGAGGTCGGAAAGACGACCCAGCCCTTCTGCAGCTAAGGTAACAGCAGTCTTGGTCAGACGGTGAAGATGTCTGCCTGCTGCTGCCGTTGCTGGGGTGGCTGGGCGTCAGCCGTCTTCCTCCCACGGGCATGGAGTGAGCCTAGGACCTGCCCACCATCAGGTCCGGCTACGTTGGTAGCCTCCACAACCTTCCTCACTTCCTCTACGTCCCCCAGTGATGGTGGTGAGGTGGTAGCAGCAGAGAGAAAGATATAGGTGAAACTGGGAGATCTTTAGATGTTAGAATGAAAGAACATAAACGAGATATGACGAATTGTAACACAAATAATGCTAACTTTGTCCATGCATATGACAACAACCACTGTATTGATTGGAATTCTGGTAAAATGATAATTAAGTGCAACAATTTCAAGAAACGTAGAATATTAGAATCAGTATGTATACAACACTATAAAAACTTTAACTTAAATGAAGGTATGTTCAAACTAGATCCATTAATGAGAGCACTAGTGGTCAAATCCCTCCCAGATGTGGGGTCGGGTCCCTGAAGAATGGCCAGGTCAGGTCGGTTGGGTGAGGTGAGGTGTGGTCTGTCTGTCATCAGAACACACCTTGTCCCTCCCTCCCCTTGTCAGCTACTTATTTTCCTTTCATGTTTCATTCAACTCTGTACTGCTGAAGAGGGAGGTAGTTGCCTCAGAAACGTCCATATTAAATACATTTTTGTCTATAAAAAGTGGGTTTTTCTTAGCAAGAGAAAGATGTCCTTCATGTGGACGAGGTAATCTCGCTCGTAGCAGGTAACAAAGCCATATTCCTTCGAATGGTTAAAACCCTTCACCCTGCCAACAAGACGGTAAGCAGGGGAAGTGGTGGGGTCTGAAGTAGGTGTTGACTGGACCATGGCTGGTTGTAGAATCAACCGACCGTGGATTGTTTTGTTGTTTGTTTGCACGGGAAAATACCTCTGCTTGGGCCTTATGCCTGTGCTGGCGGGCCCAACAGTCTGGTTTCCACACCAATACCCGACCCTGTTTGGGTGTCGATATATATATATATATATATATATATATATATATATATATATATATATATATATATTATATATATATATATATATATATATATATATATATATATATATATATATATATATATATATATATATGATCCAGGAATATGCGTAAATCCACAAGGAAGGAAAAATAAACACGGAGTCCCAAGCGCTTTCGTGTATTCACATCTTCAGGGGAAATACAGAGTGTAGAAGAATGGTTGCTGAGAGGCACCTTATATACCGATACAATTAATAACTAACTGGCAACCTGAAGGTGTTGCCACTACGAGTTCAAAGCAATACACACCCATATGGTGCATACAAGGATTAACTACCTGACATGACCTCTAAACCTGAGATTATCATTAAGAAATAGCAGTTGGAATTATCTTATTAACAATCTTGTCTATGATGAAACTATCCAACTTGTACATACCATTGTTTAAGTTCATATTAATATTTTCTGTGTGTTTAATCAAACTTGACTCTATGATGTTTCTATTTACGGATGAGTTACAAGACATGATTGATGAGGCATTATCCCAGTCAATACAATGATTATTGTCTCTCATATGAATAAATAAAGCATTAGATTCTTGTCCGGTCCTAACACTATATTTATGCTGTTAGACCCTGGTTGAAAGGTCTTTTCCAGTTTGTCCTATAAAGAACATATTGCATTCTTTACAAGGTACTGTGTAGATACACCCACATGAGGATTTGGGTGAATTTTTGATCAACATTTTCTTGACTGTGTTATCATTGCAGAAGGTTGCATTAACATTCCATGTTTTTAGAAGATGAGGGATTTGGGCAAATTTATCACTGTAGGGTAATATCAGTAAGTTTTTATTGTCACGGGGTAGGGGAGGTTCAACCCTATAAAATGATGTTCTTGCCAATTTTAAGGCTTTATCCAAAAATGGTTTGGGGTATTTTAATTTTGTTCCAATGTCAGAGATAAATCCAAATTCCTCATCCATGAATTCAGGACTACATACACGTAGAGCACGTAAGTACATGGAAGAGAAAACAGACAGTTTGACTTTATCGTGGTGTGCAGAGTAAAAATGAATATATGACAAAACATTGGTTGGTTTCCTGTATATGCTAAACTTAAAAGTGTTGCCTACCCTGTGAATCAGGCAATCCAAAAATGGCAATTTTCCATCCTCCTCAATTTCAGTGGTAAAATTAATGGAAGGGGCTAAGTTGTTAAGCAATGGCAGAAAGTTATCTAGATTTTCAGTACACGGCCAGAGGCAAAGTACATCATCTACGTACCTGTACCATACCGCATTACTGGGTAAAATGTTATTAAGCAGTTTCTTCTCAAAAAACTCCATGTACAAATTGCTCAAAACTGGGGAGAGTGGATTGCCCATTGCCATACCAAATTTTTGCTCAAAATATTCATCTTGAAAAACAAATTTGCAGTCTTTAATGCATAGCTTAATCAATTTTAGGATAGCATTTTTGGTGATAGGGAGAGGGATATTATCAAGTATTTCATCAAGATAATCCAAAAGGTCGTCAACAGGAACTTTGGTAAATAGAGATTTAACATCAAAACTCACAAGCTTAAATGCACCAGTTACCTGTAAACTGTTAAGTTTTTCTACTAAGTCAACATTATTTTTTATGTTGGAGTCCGAAATTGTGCCAACTAAAGGGCTTAGCAAGGAAGTTAACCACTTTGATAATTTATAGGTGATGGATCCCACAGAACTAATAATAGGTCTGGCTGGATTATTGGGCTTGTGAGTTTTAATGAGTCCATACATGTAGGGCAGGGAAGGAGAACGAGAGGAAAACTGTTTTATAAGTTGATCATTACCCTTTAACACTGTTTTCATTTTCTTATTGAACTGAGAATTCACCGTTTCAATGGGATTCTTTCTAAGCTTCGAGTACGTTACATCATCACTTAATAAATCTTCCATTTTGAGTATGTAATCATCTTTTTTCATGATAACTACTGCATTCGACTTGTCAGCTTTCATATAAGGTGCCTCTCAGCAACCATTCTTCTACACTCTGTATTTCCCCTGAAGATGTGAATACACGAAAGCGCTTGGGACTCTGTGTTTATTTTTTCTTCCTTGTGGATTTACGCATATATATATATATATATATATATATATATATATATATATATATATATATATATATATATATATATATATATATATATATATATATATATATATATATATATATATATATATTCGGCATAGCTTTTTCTATCTTCCCCTGTGTCGAACTTAAGACCAAGAGAAAGAGCTTCCTTTTCATATTTGGTTAGGATTCTGCTGGATAAGTTTAACACTAAGTCACTATGCCGAATATGTGTCTAAGAATTATAAGTGGTCAGACAATGATGTAGAAAAAGGGTTCATTCAAGGTGTTTTAGCGTGTTACAAAGCCCTATCTGATGAGCAACCAAGTGCACTACCGAGGAAATACAACGAGGCCCTAAAGTCCCTAAAAAGTGACCCGGACATAATGATAACCAGTGCAGGTAAAGGTGGAGGAGTGATAATACTAAATAAATGTGATTACATAGACAAGATGATGAACCTCCTTAATGATGATTCCACGTACAAGAAGAAATATATAGAATATGCTGAGAGAGAATCAGAAAAATTCAATAAGGAAGCCAGAAAAATAATGAGAAGATCGGAGAAAGGCAAGCGACTCATCAGATTACTAGAAGAAAATCCACAACCACCGAGGATGAGAGGACTTCCAAAAGTACATAAACCGAATATTCCAATGAGACCAATAACATCTGGCATAGGTAGTGCGCCACATAAGGTGGCCAAACAGCTTGCGATGCCACTGTCCCGTGCTCTAGGATCCATCAGTGGTGCACACTTGAAAAATTCATTGGATTTGATATCACGACTCAATGAAATCGATTTTATAAACAAGAAACTCGCCAGCTTCGACGTAAAATCACTATTCACCAATGTACCAGTCGAGGGAGCCATAGAAGCAGTAAGGAAGGCACTGGACCACATCAGGGAGGAGGACCTACCACTACCCAGGACAGATTTCATCAAGATGGTCTCATTGTGTGTACGATTCGGGGTGTTCATATTTAATAATGAAGAATATGTGCAACACAGGGATCTAGCCATGGGGAGCCCACTAAGTGCTGTCTTATCTAGTTTATATATGGAGACACTAGAAGCTGATAAATATACTAGAATAATAGGTAGGAACAGTGTATGGTATAGATATGTCGATAATGTCCTTGTAGTAGTACCGAATAATACCAATATAGACAATAAATTGAGGATGTTAAATAATGTACAGAGGGATATCCAGTTTACTGTTGAGGAAGAAAAAGAGAACATGCTACCGTTTCTAGACACTATAATAAGAAAAACGGAACAAGGCGTAAAATTCTCGGTGTACCGGAAACCCAGTAACAAAGATGACTTTATTCACTATCTATCTGCTCACAATGCTAGGATTAAGTCTGGAGTGGTGATAGGATTTTTTCTAAGAGCTTACAGGATATGTGGTAATGACAGCTTGGACGATGAAATTAAGTATATAATAGAGGCATTTAAGAAATTGAAATACCCTGTAGGTTTGCTAATTAAACTAAAAAACAAAGCACTTAAAATCATCGAACGAAAGAAAGATGAAACTAATAACAGCGAGAAAAATGAGAAAAGATTTGTATGTGTACCTAATTCTAATGTTGGCTCGATATTAGATAGACATATGAACAAGGTTGGCTTAAAAAATGCAACATCATCTGGAAAGAGAATCGGCGAACTAACCCAGGCAAACAAGAACAAGCGTGTCAATAATAACAGCGTGATATATAGTATACCATGTAATGGGTGTGACAAGATGTATATAGGAGAAACAGGAAAAGGTATAAAGAAAAGATTATATGAACATAAAGCTGACGTAAGGAAGCACAACACAGCTAATTCATTGGTACTGCATATTGAAGAATGTAATAATTTACCCAGATGGGAGGATTCATCAATCAGTCATACTGGTTTGGATAAGAAAATGAGGAAAGCATTGGAAGCAGCATACATTTGTACAAAAAATGTTCATAATCATAGAGAAGGATTAATGAAGTGGTGTAGATACTCAGCCAGTATAGCCCTGGAGTATAAAAGAAAGGAGGGGGTGAGGTGAGGTCAGGTCAGGTGAGATTAAGAAGTGGCAGGTGCAATGTAGGCCACTACAGGTATATATATCTCGGGGTACCCTCTTCTCTATGTCATTTCTCTCTGAAGATGGACTCTGTGTAGTCCGAAACGTAAGAGTTATAAAATAACTCAAAGCTCTATCCTGTGTTTACCTCCCACCCACACAACATACTTGTCAATATGAATCATTCACATATATATATATATATATTCATATGGCAAAGCATGTGCCTGTGGTGTATTTTCGATCAAGGTTTCGAGACCAGTGAGAGAGAGAGAGTAGGGTGGGTCAAGCCTGTGGACTGACGTGGTATATACGTCGCACTATAATTTTTCTTATCCCAGTGTTATATTTCATCAAAATAACTTTTTCTCGGGGACAAGAGCCTTAATCATTCACTTTTGGTAATCCATTATAATGCAAAGAATTAGCGGAAGCTGTGAAATAACCCGTGGCAAAACATCATATTGATTCAACCTTAGCGATGTGTGTACCTTTTTCCACCAGAGAGAAGCTTACTTATTCCTTTGCCATGTAGTCCTAGCAGCTGACTTGGTTTGATATTGATATGCCATATTGGTTTGATATGCCAGCCATGGCAGGCGACGGTCCCTCACGGCTCGTACTGGTCAGGTTCTGGCTACCAACTGAAGCACTAGTGGCGGCCAAGGCAGGGGCAGCAGTGCCATCCCCGGTGACGTCAGAAATTGTTTCTCTGGCATATCTGGTTGTTGTTGTTGGTTCAGGTTCGGCAGTAGCTTTGTTGGTGTGTCTTTCTTTTATAATTAACTTCGTATGGCGAAAATATGCAATTTTACCTTCACTCTTGGCTTGCCTTAAACGAGGAAGTTGTGCCTTCTTTATATCCTGCGATGCAGAGCACAAGTCTTCATTAATGTAAATCTGTGTTCCCTTTAGCTTAGAAATATTTCGGATGACTGCCTCTCTATCTCAAACTCTGTTGAAGGTGTCAATGATGGGGTACTTACTGTTCTTATGGTGGTAGTGTTGTCCTACACAATAAACACACTCTGTTGAAGGTGGTAATGATGGGGTACTTACTGTCCTTATGGTGGTAGTGTTGTCATACACAATAAACACACTCTTGCTGGATGTTTGATAGTTGTAGCTTTTCTTCCAATATGCGGTTTACTTTCTTGGCTGATTGTTCCCAGGTCTCGTTAGGTTCCTCCTCAGTTCCCACAAATTGTAGATTATTAGGTTTGTTGTAATCATCCAGGTAGCCACAGCAATCTTTAATAAGTGCAGCAATAGAATTGGAATCCACCTGCAGGTCTTCAGATAGTGTCTTGATCAGTTGTTTGTTGCCCTCGTCCTCTAGCTTCAGCTGTTTCACTTGTTGTTTCATGGTGTCAATATCACATTGAGAAAATTCCAGGCTAGTTCTCAAGTCATGTAGTGTAGATTGTAGCTGATTATACTGTTCATTAATTTCTTTCACGAATACCGCCATGACACCGAAGTAAGCTTGGTCTTGCGAAGCCAACATAGTTTTCAGAAAGAAGTATCCATTGTCAGCTGGTTACGTTCTGGCAGCCGGAAGGTAGGCTGTATGAGGTGGGGTAGAGAGTAGCAAAAAAACACGTCCACTCGCTATGGTGTTTGAGGAGAGAGAGAGAGGATAGTAAACATGGAGGCAGAAAATAATAATAATAACAATAATAATAATAATAATATTAATATAAACCTTGAATCTGTACTGTAAAATAATAATAATAGCAATAATAATAATGAAGTACTTAATTAATCCTTATATATGAAGAAGTCAATTTCTCTCACACACACACACACACACACACTCTCTCTCTCTCTCTCTGTATGTGTGTGTGTGTGTTCTTACCTATTTGTATCCTTACAGGATTGAGTCAAGCTTGTAATGTACTGTATTTTAAAACCCAATTATCATATTTTTCGTTAAAGTTATGTAAGTTTTTGACACACACCACTTCTTCTGGAAATATGTTCCTTTGATCTATTACTCTATTTGGAAAACTATTTTTCTGTACATCTTTATCTCCTCTTCTTTTCATTAAGTTCTTACTGTGTCCTCTCCTTGTAGGTATTCCTTGTTGACACAAGTTTTCTATATCTATCTTTTCCTTTTCTGTGATACATTTGTAATCCATAATTATATCTCTTATCTTTCGTTTTCTTCCAGTTTAGGTAATTTTAGTTTTTCTGTTATTTCTTCATAACTTAGTTCTCTTAGACTTGGTAACCATCTTGTTGCTGCTCTAATTGGGTGATATGTTTCTTTAAATGTGGGTTCCGTACTTCTGTAGCATATTCCAAGCTTCTATTGTCAATTTGTTTTTTACTCCTTACTTCCAAACTTAATAACATGACACTTATCTGCATTAAACTCTATCTGCTATTTATTACTCCAGTTAACTATTTTGTCCAAGTCTTCTTGAAACTGTTTACAGCAGTCTTCATTCTTAATTGTTCTTTGTACCTTGGCATCATCAGCAAATATATTCATATAAATGTCATCTGTAACATTTACTTCTATATCATTTATATAATTTAAGAACATTATTGGTGCCAATACTGAGCCTTGAGGAACTAGATGTATGACATTCAGCCATGGAGAATAGTTCCCTCTTAGTACTGTTCTCATTTTTCTTCCTACTAAAAAAACATCCATCCATTATAGTAGTTTTCCTTTCACTCCTCCTTTATGTTGTAATTTCCATATAAGTCTTGGGTGCGGAACTCTGTTAGAAGCTTTTTCAAAGTCAAGGTAAATACTATCCACCCACCCTTCTCTCTTCCTTGTTTTATTTTCTGATATTCTCGTATAGGAACTCAGTACGTTTGTTACTTACTAATTCCAAACCAAAATTGTCTCTCTATTATCACCTCATTTTACTTCAAGTGATCAACCCAATTTTTTCTCATAAGAAGACTCTCTCTCTCTCTCTCTCTCTCTCTCTCTCTCTCTCTCTCTCTCTCTCTCTCTCTTCAATGACAAGCCATAATAATTATGTATCCAGGGCTTGTGAAGTTATATATCTTTTGGCAAACCAGTGAACCAATTACAACATTTATACTGTAACAGTTACAAACCATAATAAGTATCCTTGTCTTGTTAAGTTTTTTAATCTTCTGACTTAAGAGTTAACCATTTACAAGATTTATAGTGTCAGAGTCACAAGCCATAACAAACATTTTTAGGTCTTGTTGATGTATTGAAACCTCTGTATATCAGTGAGCCAGTTACAACACTTAACCTGTAACCTGTACCCAGGTATAGTTGAAGTCTTAATACATCTGACATACCAGTAAACAAATTACAACGTTTATTCTGTAATAGTTACAGGCCATAATAAGTATGCAGGTTTTGTTGTAGTTTTTAATAATCTGTGACACCAGTGAACCAATTACAACAAACCTTATCCTATCTCATACTTGTTGGCACTCGTCTAATTATTCATCAGGCTATTCAAGCAGTCCTGCATGGATACTCATTATGGCTCCAATCTGTGTGTGTGTGTGTGTGTACTCACCTAGTTGTGTTCTCCAAGATATGAGCTAGGCTCTGACTGTCCTGTATCCGTGTCTATACTAATCAAGCTTCCCTTTAAATTACTGAATGCTCACTGATTATACTATTTCCCTATCCAATCTATTCCACTCATCCACACACCTATACAGAAAACTGTATTTCTTTACATCTCTCCAGCATCTACTCTTTTTCAGCTTCTTTCCTCTACGCTCTCCCTTGTCCTTAACCAAAAAGTTTTCTCTATCTGTCCACTCTATTCCTTTCATATACTCATATAACATTATTAAGTCTCCTCTCCTCCTCCTTTCCTTCAGTGTGGACAACCCCAATCGTTCAAGTCTCTCCTCGTATGGCAAGTCTGTCAAGCTCTGTATCATTTTTGTTGCTGCTCTCTGTATCCTCTCTAACTTCTTAATGTGCTTCTTTTTATGTGGGACCCACACTACTGCTGCATATTCCAACTGAGGTCGAATGACTGACTCTATCAACTTCTTTACCATCACCTCGTCCATACAATGGAAAGGAATTCTCATATTTACCATCATTCTGTATGTCGTGCATGTTATCCTGTTAATGTGTTTCTCTGGTGAGAGTGAGTTTTGAATAGTCTCCACCAAACCCTTTTCCTCGGGTGCCTTTTGTATTGCCTACCCACCCATGCTGTAATTTCCTGATGGCCTCCTATTACTTTTCTCATTTCCAATACCTTGCATTTCTTAGCATTAAATTTCATTTCCCAATCCTGGCTCCACTTGTGAATCTTGTTCAAATCCTCCTGTAATTCCTCACAACTCCTTGCATCCTCTATCCTTTTCATGATCTTAGCGTCGTCTGCAAACAGACTTGTATAGCTTTCGACACCTTCCACCATGTCATTAACATATACAACAAACATAATCGGTCCCAACAATGAACCTTGTGGTACTCTCCTTACAACTTCTCTCCATATTGACTTCAGACCCCTGACTACTGTACTCATTTGCCTCCCTACCAAATAATCCTTCATCCATTCCAGTAGCCTTCCCTGTACTTCACCAAAATTTTCCAACTTCCACATCAACCTCCTGTGAGGAACTTTATCAAATGCCTTCTTTAAATCCAGATAAACACAAGCGACCCATCCTTCCCTCTCCTGTACCCCATCTATTACCCTCGAGTAAAAACTCAATAAATTTGTCATGCATGATTTCCCCTTCCTGAATCCTAATTGGGCTTTAGTTATGCTATTTGTACTTTCCAAGTGTCATACCCATTCATTCTTTATTATACCCTCACATAGCTTGCACTTGTTATTGACACTGACCTGTAATTTAGAGGATCTTCCTTACTGCATCCTTTATATAAAGGCACTATGTGTGCTCTCTTCTACTTCTTTGGAACTTTACCCTCCTGTAGGCTACTCTCTATGATACTGTAGACTGGCAATAATAACTGCTCATTACATTCCTAAATTAAGAATCATACCTACAATTCCATCTGGACCTTCCTCTTTTCTTCCATCCAGTCTATTCATTCTATCCAGTAGATTTTTCCTCTCCACCTTTATGTCCCCCAGCATAACCTCCCCTCTGTCCTCTCTATTCCTATCAAACTCACTCTCTCTTGTAAATACCCCTTGGAATTTCTTCTTCTTAACTTCTCAAATATTCTAATCATCTTCACCCTCCATGTTTAGCCTCTTGATTCCAACCTTCTGTTTCATTTTTCCATTTATAAACCTATGTAACAATTTAGGTTCTTTTATACATTTATCCACGATATCTTTTTCATAATTTTTCTCCGCCTCTTTTCTTGCCTCAACAAACTATTTCTTGCCTTTTTAAATGCCTCTCTATTTTCTGTGTATTCCTCCTCCGCATTCTATTCCAGGCTTCCTCCTTTCTGAATCTTGCTGTCTCACATTGTCCAGTGAACCATTCTTTTTTCTTCAGTTTACTTATCTTATATTTTGATACAGTCACCAGCACTAATAAGTATTCAGGTGTGTCTACAATAACATCTCCATTGGAATTACTTCGTTGGTGAATTTGGCCTGTTCAAAGCTTCAACCAGAGCTGTATACTTATTAGTGCTCGTGACTGTACATACTCCTTCCGTACATATTTTTCCAAATATAAGGTATTTTCTCAGCACACTTCCGGCATCCACCAGCTCTATCCAGTCTGTACCCCAAAAGAACTTTCTTTGGTTTCTAAACTCAGTCCTTCCATAATTCAACCTATTCTCCCTATGTGCTTCATCCCTCACATCTACACCTCCCTATAATATTTCCAACTCAATAAGTACACACATATCCAAAATATGTATCCAGGCTTCCTTCGAATATCCTGATCGAGTATTAATATAGCGAGCTAAAGCAAGTATGAAACAAACAGGATAAGCGTTGTCATTGTTTCACTAGTATGTCAACTGATTCAAAACTTCAACAAGACCTGGATACAAATTTTGGATTCCGAGTGTACATGATCACTTTTGTCTAGCGGACTTTTGTATGTGATGTTCCTCTATACCTAGTTTGTTCTGTCACCCATTTTGTCATCATATTCTCCACTGTCAGTTCGAGTAATGCCGCTCCACATGAATCTGGTTAACCCATTGTATCCGTTCTCATGCTGTTTCATTACTTTGTAGTGTACAGTCACGAGCTGATGGGATGGAGACACAAGCACACTCATCATGGGGTCGCTTCTACCTGACGAGTTATGGAGGAAGAAGGGAGGGTATGGAGGGGCTGGTGGAGGGAGAAAGAACAAGAGAGACGCCTATAACCGAGGCTGTAGAGACTTTTTTCTGTATCTTGAGGATTTATGGTTGACTTTGGGCGAAGGGACTAATGGAGGTGGAGTTCGCATTAACTATATATGTATTGAATTTTAGCATTGTCATCATACTTTTAAGAGTAGGCTACTTACAGCAGAACTGTTATGACATCAGATGGGATGGGTGTCTATAAAACTTGACTTATTTAATGAAATTGCTATACTCAATGATAATTGTGTTTCAACAATAATTAATATTACACAAAATTATGAGAACCACAAGTATCCATATTTTTTATGTGAAAAGAATATTCTGTGAAACGGAATGAGACAATCGAATCTCTCCTGCAGATTATAGGCTTATTTTTGGTGAAGTGAGGGTTCAAGTCATGTGAACCACAATTCCTTTACACACACACACACACACACACACACACACTACAGAAGCATGATCCCACACCTTGTTACTTTCGCAGGCTTACCAACTTAACACCCGGGGAAAAAAAATAGCTTGTTCTACGTTACATATAGTGCATTATTTGATTACAAGTAAATTTCTGCGCATAACAAGGAAATCATTAACACGTAGACATAGTAGAATAAAGCTAGTTACCATTTGTGAAACATATAATAATCAGTGGTGACAACCTTTGAGGTGGCAGCCTTCATGGCAAAGTTAGTGAGACTCAAAAAGTTATTACATGTCCAACAAAGTGTTCTAGATACTATGGGTCGATTCCACAGTCGTTCGTTGTGGTTTGTAAGCATGTAAACAAAAGAATGTTAGCCGTTTAAATGACTTATGGGTGAATTAGTTAATGAATTTTGTAGGTAAACTATGCAGTGATCATTATTATCTAACTGTTTGATAGATTTTGTGAATGTGGATACTCAGCTTTTGGAAAATAATGAAACCTTACAAGTGTGGTTGGTTGGGAAGCTAACAAACGAATACCACTGTGGAATCTACCCTTAATTATTAATGTTAACAATCTATTACATGGTCCGTCCAATGCATTTTGAGGGGCCTGCAGAACTGTAACATTATTCTCCAGACAAAGAGAATAATATTTTAGGTTTGATACCTCTGATTTGTCCAGGTTTAATAGAAACCGTGGATTTGCGATAAACTTTAACTTTAAGGCGGTAATTCTTTTTTGTTACATTGGATTGCCTTGATTCCTCCAAAGTATGCTAGGAAACAGACCAGAAGAGCAAAAATAATGGTGTTCTGTTGCTTGGAATAGCTTGGAGGATTCAGTTGGTTCAGATTTACCTACACAAAACTTCCCCCTTAACTTAATCATTTGGTATTGTAATTATTGATGAATGTTATGTTGCGATGGATAATATGGTTTATTACTTGAAACTTTTAAGCTAACTATCACACAGTTCAGTGAACAATGGTGAGTTTAGTGTGGCGAAATATCAGTTATATATTCAACTCGAAAACATTATTCAGTTATTACATATCTCTATGTCCGTCTAACTCGTATACACAACTAATTCAATTCATCCTGCCATATCTTCACTCACGTCGCTCACACGGGGTAGATTTCACAGTGGTTGGTAGTGGTTTGTAAAAAGGGAATGTGGATACTCAGCTTTTGCAAAATAATGAAGCCCTAAAATTGTGGTTGGTTGGGAAGCTAATAAACCAATACCACTGTGGAATCGGCCAACAGTAATCCCCAACCACTATAATTTTTCCTTCCCGTCTCTCCCTCCCACCAGTGAATGCTTCGAATGAAACTTTCAGCGGATGGTGCGATAGTTCTATATCAGTCAGAAGTGGCAACACTCCACCAGCCCCTCCACAACCTCTCTCTCTCTTCATAACTCGTCAGGTAGAAGCGACCCCATGATGAGTGAGCTCTTGTCTCCATCCCATCAGCTCGCGACTGTACACTGGCTCAAAGAAGTATTGCGCAGGTGGGGTCCGATGGTTCTGTAAATGATCGTTACAGCTCATGATAAACAAGCTCGTTTTCAGTAGCCATCGTCTTAGGTGTCAGAATGTTTCATGAGGGAAATGCGCGATACTTTTTTGATCGAGTGTACATACTACATGTTTGTATTAGTAACTCCTCAAATGTACCAGGTACTACTCGCATGAACACATTGTTAAAATCAGGAAATACAGCTCTCCACTGAAGGAATGTTATCACTCATCCTACCATTGCAACTAACAGACTAATTACTGCTAAGAGATGCACCCCAAACATCTTACAGTTCTTGCACAGGATACTAAGAGACAACCTTAGTTACACACACAACAACCTCTTTAAAGTTAACAATTTTCTCTTCATGAACCCTCACCCAACCTTCCTGCTCGTGTTTCAGTTTTACCAAGTTCTCTCCTTGCTCCTTACCTCTTTCCTCACTGATGTGGGCAGTAATTTAAGGGTTTGGGCGCCCTTTCGGCCCCAGCCACTCCCTTTCCTTTCTTCAACTGTCCCTCTTTTAACTTTATTTCCTTCCTGCTTGCTGTCACACCTCTATATCACCTTTCTCTGGCGCAATATGACCTCACTGTTGTGGCACCTAATAATAATCAATCAATCAATCCTCACTGCTATTCAATTTTACTCGAAGTGCTTCGTTTTCATCCACTATTACTTCGACTCGTTGCTTCAATGCTTTGTTCTGTTCCATTAATCCATCATTTGAATGTTCATTTGTTCGACTCTCTACCCTATCCTATCCTAACCTAAGCTATCATAACCTAACCTCATCTCATTTATAACCTGTTCTATCCTATCTTAGCTTAGCATAATTAAATCTTGGTCTAACCTAACCTATAATGACCTAATCTAACTTCATCCAGCTTAAAACTAACCATCTCTACTTGGTACACACACACACACACACACACTTACTTTAAATACTTAACCAACCACTGCATCACACACACACAGGCTTTAAATACTAACCAGCCACTCACTTGTCCATCTTATCCCTTAATAACGCCTTTACTTCCTTCATCTCTTGTACCATTTCCTTCCATCTCTTGGAATTCTCCTCAATATTCTATTCCATTTGTGTAACCCTTTTAATTTGAAGTTCATATTCTCTTCCTTTCCCTTCACTATCCCTCCCTTCTTCACCTCTCTCTGTTTTATCATCTGATGTTCCTCTCTGCTTAGTATTTCTCCCAGCCATGTTTAGCTAGATTAACTTTTGTCACCGACGCTTTCATTACTTTTTATTTCTTATCTTAACTATCGCCTTTCCTTTTAGCTATAAACTTTTGGAGACAGGATTTCCTCGTCCACTCACCCTTATATTAAACTTTACCAGGTGAGCCAAGTAGAAAATGTAGCAGGGCTCCACTTGTTGTCTTCAAAATATCCCCAAGCTCACAGACCAATACACAAACACGTTCACTTATTACCACTGTCACCCACTACTACTGTGTGTGTGTGTGTTTTTTTTTTTTTTTTTTTTTCTTTCTTTATAGAATAATGTTGTTAATGATGAGTTCTTTATTCCTTCTATGTATGTATGAATCACGTCACCCTCACTCTCCATCACAGATACAAAATATTTTAATAAACAAAGTAGGACTGATAATAAAACACTGATCTGCTACAAATGCAAACTTTTTGTGTTTATTAAATCACAGGTTACAATCAAAGCAAATAATTCCAACAAATTATTCCCAGCAACATCAGGCCACAATTATTTTTTACTCATCTGGCATTATTTCCTGACATACTTTGGGTGAATCAAGGCATTCCAATGTACCCAAAGTATAGGCTACTATCTCATTAAAATACAGCTTATATTCAAAGTACAAAAAGCAGTAAAGGTGTGTGTGTGTGTGTGTGTCTGTGTGTGTGTCAGTCCAACTACACTGTGTGAGAATCACTCAGTCATTTTATTCTTGATTTAGAACACACACACACACACACATTTTCTCTTTCTCCCTCTCTCTCTCATACAAGAGACAAAAACACACCAACTCTCTCTCTCTCTCTCTCTCTCTCTCTCTCTCTCTCTCTCTCTCTCTCTCTCTCTCTCTATCCCACTCACAAGAAACAAAAACACACACACACACACGTTATAACTCCTTATAGTGGAGTACATAGATATAATATAAGTTGTTGACATCATGTTATAACTCCTTATATTGGAGTACAACAATATAACAGCAGGTCATGTAATTATAAAAACATATCAAATTAATACAATATGCAGTTTATATTGTCATACAATAAAACATTGAAATTATTAGTAAAATGATGGTATTAGATATTATTACTGAATACATGGCATTAGATTATTATTGAGATTAACATAGAATAGTTTATACCTGTTTATCAAGAGTCATTCTATGTAAACAATGTTCATTATGTGATGTATGCTTCATTGTTACTGGTTGTCTGGTACTTGTGTCTGTTGGTGTGTGTGTTTCCTTGTTACTGGTTGACTGGTACTTGTGTCTGTTGGTGTGTGTGTTTCCTTGTTACTGGTTGTCTGGTACTTGTGTCTGTTGGTGTGTGTGTTTCCTTGTTACTGGTTGTCTGGTACTTGTGTCTGTTGGTGTGTGTGTTTCCTTGTTACTGGTTGTCTGGTACTTGTGTCTGTTGGTGTGTGTGTTTCCTTGTTACTGGTTGTCTGGTACTTGTA
>JAWQEG010006464.1:30000-32832 GCA_033782935.1 Petrolisthes cinctipes
GTCTGTTCAAGGACTATGTGCTGCGACTGTACATAATGTGTATATGTGTACAGGCCTAGTCTAATGTACATAATGTGTATATGTGTACACACCTAGTCTAATGTACATAATGTGTATATGTGTACACACCTAGTCTAATGTACATAATGTGTATATGTGTACACACCTAGTCTAATGTACATAATGTGTATATGTGTACACACCTAGTCTAATGTACATAATGTGTATATGTGTACACACCTAATGTACATAATGTATACAGGTGTATTAATATAACTGTATTCAGTGAAATACAATACACACACACACACACACACACACACACACATACAGAAACATTACCCAAGAGAAAACTCAGAGAGGTACACACACACACACACACACACACACACATAATCCAACACAGAATTCAGTGGTGTACACACACACACATACACACACACATACATATTTCCTGTTGGATTCACAATATTCTAATTTTCTTTTGTCTGTGTGTATGTAATGAGTGGGTTGAATTGAAGCTTACTGATTCCTCCACACGGGGCAACAAAACAGACCCTATAATATATCTCTCTCTCTCTCTCTCTCTCTCTCTCTCTCTCTCTCTCTCTCTCTCTCTCTCTCTCTCTCTCTCTCTCCATTATTAATATTACTATTATTATTATTATTAATATTTACTCTCTCTTTTATTATTATTATCATTAATATTACTATCAATAATATTAACATCATTATTAATACTACTACTATTACTATTATTATTATTATTATTATTATTACGGTATTATTTTTATTACAGTATTATTATTTTATTATTTCTATTGTTATTATTATTATTATTATTATTATTACTATTGTTATTATTATCACTATCATTATCATTAATTATTATTAATAATAATAAGAAGAATAACAATAACAATAACAATATTAATAATAAGAAGAAGACAAAGAAGAAGACAAAGAAGAAGAAGACAAAGAAGAAGACAAAGAAGAAGACAAAGAAGAAGAAGACAAAGAAGAAGAAGAAGAAGAAGAAGAAGACAAAGAAGAAGAAGACAAAGAAGAAGAAGAAGAAGAAGACAAAGAAGAAGAAGAAGAAGACAAAGAAGAAGAAGAAGAAGACAAAGAAGAAGAAAAAGAAGAAGAAGAAGAAGACAAAGAAGAACAAGAAGGAGAAGACAAAGAAGAAGAAGACAATGAAGAAGAAGAAGACAAAGAAGAAGACAAAGAAGAAGAAGAAGAAGAAGACAAAGAAGAAGAAGACAAAGAAGAAGAAGAAGAAGACAAAGAAGAAG
This sequence comes from Petrolisthes cinctipes, assembly GCA_033782935.1. Taxonomy (NCBI): domain Eukaryota; kingdom Metazoa; phylum Arthropoda; class Malacostraca; order Decapoda; family Porcellanidae; genus Petrolisthes; species Petrolisthes cinctipes. The sequence goes on from JAWQEG010006464.1 coordinate 31,299, forward strand.
AAGAAGAAGACAAAGAAGAAGAAGACAAAGAAGAAGAAGAAGACAAAGAAGAAGAAGACAAAGAAGAAGAAGAAGACAAAGAAGAAGAAAAAGAAGACAAAGAAGAAGAAGACAATGAAGAAGAAGAAGATAATGAAGAAGACAATGAAGAAGAAGAAGACAATGAAGAATAAGAAGACAATGGAGAAGAAGACAATGAAGTAGAAGAAGAAGAAGGACAATGAAGAAAAAGAAGATAATGAAGAAGACAATGAAGAAGATAATGAAGAAGAAGAAGAAGACAATGAAGATAAAGAAGACGAAGAAGACGATGAAGAAGAAGACAATGAAGAAGAAGAAGAAGACAATGAAGATAAAGAAGAAGAAGACAATGAAGATAAAGAAGATGATGAAGAAGAAGACGACAATGAAGAAGAAGACAATGAAGAAGAAGAAGACAAAGAAGAATACAATGAAGAAGAAGACAATGAAGAAGGCAATGAAGAAGAAGACAAGGAATAAGGCAATGAAAAAGAAGACAAGGAAGAAGAAGAAGAAGACAATGAAGATAAAGAAGATGATGAAGAAGAAGAAGACAATGAAGAAGACAATTGAGAAGAAGAAGAAGACAATGAAGAAGCCAATGAAGAAGAAGAAGAAGACAATGAAGAAAAAGAAGACAATGAAGAAGAAAAAGACAATGAAGAAGAAGAAGACAAAGAAGTATACAATGAAGAAGAAGACAATGAAGAAGGCAATGAAGAAGAAGACAATGAAGAAGAAGACAATGAAGAAAAAGAAGACGAAGAAGAAAAAGAAGACACTGAAGAAGAAGACAATGGAGTAAAAGAAGACAATGAAGAAGAAGGCAATGAAGAAGAAGACAATGAAGAAGGCAATGAAAAAGAAGAAGAGGACAATGAAGAAGAAGAAGTCAATGAAGAAGAAGAAGAGAGAGAAAATAATAATAATAATAATAATAATAATGAGAGAGAGAAAGAGAGAGACATGACATATTAATTAAGTGAACTGTACACAACTGACCTGAACCAAGTAGTATCGTGGAGGTGATGTGTTTGAAGGTATGTCATTGTACTGCTGAACACTGGTGGAGTCAGGAAGGTACTCACCACACCACACCTCCAGCCACACGTGTTGACCCATGGTGTTGTCTGGAGTGTGGGACATTGTTACCCAGGCACCACCACCAACTTCACCAGAGTACTCCAACCTGATACTCCAGTGTTGGTTTGGTAGGTCCTTGAAGGTGAGTCTGGTCTCCTGTTCCTTCCCTTCCATCACATATATTGTCTTTGACGACGACAACGGTAGTTTGGTGTACTCTGAAGGTGAGGCAAAGGAATGATAGTGTTGTGTTCACCTTCACAACCTCCTTCTCTACCCTTCCTTATCAATACAGTTATAGTTCGAGAGAGAGAGAGAGAGAGAGAGAGAGAGAGAGAAAGAGAGAGAGAGAGAGAGAGAGAGAGAGAGAGAGAGAGAGGCCTTGTAGGAATTAGTGAATTGTGATAGTTAGGTAAGATAGCAAGAACAA
>JAWQEG010006465.1:0-37776 GCA_033782935.1 Petrolisthes cinctipes
GAGAGAGAGAGAGAGAGAGAGAGAGAGAGAGATAGAGAGAGAGAGAGAGAGAGAGTTTGGAGGCATAATTATCTTGTTCTCCAATTCAGTAATAAACAAAAGAATAATAATTATGTGTGTATTGTGTAAAGTGTAATGAAACCATGTATTGTGCTTTGGGTATTATGTATTTTGTAATGTTATGTGTATATATTGTGTATTTTGTAATGTTATGTGTATATATTGTGTATGTGTAATTTGTATTGTATTTGTGTATTATTTATTGTGTAACGAATGAGAGAGGGAGATAAAAAAAAAATGAGAGAGAAAGGAGAGTAAACTGGGCATAGCAGGTTTGGTCTACTGTTTCTCGCCCCCCCCTCCCACCCCCCTCTCTCTCTCTCTATCATGGTCAGATCTCTCGTTCACACACACACACACACACACACACGCTATCCATTCATTCCAACCAGTAACCTACATCTACAGTAATATCTTTCCGTGTCTTCTCACTTCCTACACACACACACACACACACATACACACACTGATTCTCTTTCTCTCTCTCACATACACACACCTACTGCCTCTATCTCTCTTTCACACACTGCTTCTCTCTCTCTCTCTCTCTCTCTCTCTCTCTCTCTCTCTCTCTCTTTCACACACACATACACACTATCCAGTCATACATCCACCAATCTGGTTACACACACACACACTGCCTCTCTCTCTCTCTCTCTCTCTCTCACTGTTTTTCTTTTACACACACACACACACACACACTGCCTCTCTCTTTCTCACACACACACACACACACACACTGTCTCTCTCTCTCTCTCTCTCACACACACACACAATCCATCAATCTCTCCCATCTCATCATCATTTCCCGCTCCTCATTCACTCTAGTAAGATTAGGCACGTTTTCCCTTCACCCTACTCCACTCCATCCCCCCCCCTTCCCACTCACAAGACACATGCCCACAGCCACCCCTCCTCCCCCACCACCCGCCCCACTCCATCTCCTCTACCACCCCCCCCCCCCCTCACTCACCCCAACCTTCCCCTCCATCTCCTCCCCCCTCTACTCACCCCAACCTTCCCCTTCACCTTCCAAACACCTCCCCCACTAACCCCCCCCCCACCCACCTTCTCTTTTGATCAGATCTGAGAAAAATGGATGCAATTCTCCGTAAACTTTTGTCTTCCCTTTACCTTGCCTGTCTAACTTACACACACACACACACACACACACTGCCTCTCTTACTTTTACACACACACACACACACACACAACTGCCACACTGCCTCTATCTTTTACACACACACAGCTTCTTTTACTTTTCCACACACACACAGCTTCTTTTAATTTTACACACACACACACACACACACACACTGCCTCTTTTACTTCTACACACAACGCACACTGCCTCTCTTACTTTTACACACACAAACAGAGCCTCTTTTACTTTTACACACACACACACACACACACACACACACACACACACACTGCTTCTTTTACTTTTCCACTCACACACACACACACACGAGCATAAAAAAAACTCCAAACATTATTTTCTACCCATACTATCATCAGGCAGTTGAATGAAGCAACGAATCCACGTGTTCACAGTTCGAATCACCTGACCACACCTTTCCATCACCCTCAGATCAAGCAAGGACTCCTATCTATATCTGCCGCCACTGTAGTACGGTACTATGCCTCTTCTATACCGTACTGTGACTAGCTAGGAAGTCATAGTATTGGCACCAAGCTATCGTATCATCGTATGCAAGGATATCCGTGGTGTTTACGATGGTGATGATGATGTGGTCCCGGTAGTATTATGACCAACTGCATAAATTATTGACTCGAATCCCTTGCTCTTATTGATGTTTGGCTGTGGCGATAAAACTAACCATAGCATATCCTTAATTATAAATGGTCTCATTGACTTTCCCAACTCATTTTAGCTGAATTTCATCCACCCTATTCTTACTATACCTTATTTAACCTAGCCTAACCTCAACAAGCCTAACCTAATCTAGCCTAGCCTAGCCTAGCCTAGCCTAACCTAGCCTAGCCTAGCCTAACCTAGCCTAACTTAAAAAAAAAAACAAACCTAACCTAACCTAATCTAGCCTAACCTAACCAAAAATCACCTAAGCAAACCTAGCCTAACCTATATATACTTAACCTAACCAAACCTAAAATAGCCTTACCTAACCTAAAATAGCCTAACCAAACCTAACCTAAAATAACCAAACCTACCAAAAAAAAACTAACCGAACCTAACCTAACCAGCCAGGGGTCGAACCAGTATACAGATCGTATACTATGGTTCTTCTGGCTGTACTGTGTCTATAGCTATGGAGTCATCGTACCAAGCCATCGTCAATACTATGAATATTCGAGCATTTACTGTATACTGCATAAATAAATAAGGCCTATATATATACTTAAAAAAAATAGGATTACGACCCTTATCAGTGTCCTTGGGAATCTGAGAGAGAGAGAGAGAGAAGAAAAAGAGAAGGAATGTGAGGAAGAATAAGAGAAAAAACAAACAAACAGATGGAAGTGAGAAACTGAAGCACTTACATCATTTTAGTTTACACCATTTATACACTCGCAATCAAAAATTTGTATTCAGGTTTTGTTGAAGTTTCGAATCATTTGACATACTAGTGAACCAATTACAACACTTATCCTGCTGTATTATATTTGCTTGAGCTCGCTTAATTAATACTTGATGATCAGGCAATTCGAAGCAAGCCGGGATACATATTTTGGATTGCAGGTATACATTACTATTTTACTTTACCATAAAAAAAAAAAAAATACTTATAATTGCTTCAGTATCACACGTTACGGTTTCATGGTTCACAGTGAGGATGAAAAATTACTTCTATTATTAATTAACCTCCTCACGTGTGTTTACAAATTACAGTAATAATAATATAGAGGTATTAATTACACTTACCATTACGTAGTTAGCCATCTTGCATTACGCTGTCGATAATAAGTTAAGGTATCATCCATGTTATTTTTTCACTTATTGTAGACTTTAGATATACAATGAATGAATGAATACCGAATAAATAAATACTTGTATCCATCAAATTAATGTTTTCCCAGGCTTGTGTTATTTATTCATTTCATACACTAATTAAAGTCCCTCATTGAAGACCACCAAATTAATGTATTCCCAGGCTAGTGTTATTCATTACCATACAGACTAATTAATTAAGGTATTTACCGAGCCTGCGTTAATTAAGAGAGTATAATTATGTGCTCAAGTTATTTATCTTAATTTCACTTTATCATTCATTATTCACCATCACAGTTACCTCCACAATACACTATTATTCACGGTAATACAGTAAATCACTCGGCTGAATTAAAACTAAGTGATATAAAGTCTAATTAACGTTTTAAATAGGGTAAATTAAACGTAAGCACCACCGGCAGATCAACACGCAACACGCTGCCTGCACTGTTGCCAGGTCTGATTGACGAAATTTCCCCAGCTTCAACATCACAATTTCCCTTTTTATCTCACAAATCCCCTGTTTACTCGAGAAGATAATCGTATATTTACCCGCATCTTCTTGATATTTAATCTTGTAGAAATTTCCCCATTTACTATTGAACAATCTTTATATAATTTCTCCATTAGTACCTCTAATTTCACCATGTCTAGGAAAAATTCCCCATATTTGGCAACACTGACTGTCTGTTTACTAAAAAAAAAAAATTGGAACCCTAATTTATCTTCACTATGTTTTGATATCTACAGTTTTATTTCGTTGCAAGTGGATAAAATATATGATGTAGAATATTAATTTAAACCATCACTACACACTGATGCTAAAACTAAACATACAAATACCGTGGATAATCATGTTTTATTATTTTTTCAAGCCCGTGTTTTACTGTCATATTTATCTTCTTCACAGCTGAAGTATCTGCGAGAAATTTGTCATCATAATTATCAACCTAACATCTTCACAAACTAACCAGAATATGTTTAATATTATAATGCACCGTGTAACTTAATATATTTTACGTATCAAAGTTGTTATAGACTGTTTTTATTATGGTTATGCTGCAAAATATAGGTTAACATTATGTGTGTCATACATATTTGGAAATTATTGTATAAAACCAAATAAAACTGCTATTTTTGTCTTATAATACTCCCAACAATTTTTTTTTTTACTTACAAGAGTTAGTAACTTTCCTTTACGTACTGTACTTCAGTTACTGTAGACTGCTTTTATTATGATTGTGCAGCAAAATGTAGGTTAACAGCATATAATTTTTGTATATGTTCCGCCACTGACATAGGCTTTATCAAGCCCGTTACCGTGGCCCATGGGGCAGGTTAACTGCAACCCACACACACAAACACACACATACACACACACGTCACGACTTCCGAACTGGTACCCAGCCACAGAGGGAGAGAAGTGAGAGTAATTCCCAAATACTGCAGCTGTTATGGTACCAGCGAGGGTGTTATGGTACCAGCAAGGCTGTTATGGCACCAGTAAGGGTGTTTTACGACGTTTGGTGGCCTTATAGTTAGTGCCTGAAACTCAAATCGGAAGAGTAAATATTCTCTCAGGCCCTCACCTGAGAGGAGTCGATCTCCCGACCTATAGGTTACGAGTCCAACAAAACACTAACCAGTGGGTCAGCCACCTCCGGACCTCCCCTACAATGTGGGTCATACATTTTTGGAATTTATTGTATAAAACCAAATAAAACTGATATTTTTGTCTTATAATAGGCCACTCCCAACAATTATTATTATTATTATTATTATTATTATTATTTACCTTACAGTAGAGAGTAGATATATAACCTACTTTGTAATAACACGTAAATACTGTATTTTATGGTGTAAAAAATGCTAACAATAATAATACAACCCCTGACTGTTTGTTTCTTTACCTTTCCCCATCTCAGTCAATGGCTCCACTTTTCTATAGTGACTGAGGATGGCATGGAGGGATTGATTGATAGATTGATATTAGGCGCCTGCAACAGAGAGGTCATATAGCGCCAGAAAAAGGTGATAGAAAGGTGAGACAGCAAGCAGGAAAGGTGTGGCATGGAGGTGGTATTATTAAACTTCTTCTTCGGGGAAAAATACTAGGAATTGAGCAACGAAGATAACTTTGTTTAATTAATGATACAAATTAATACATATCTGCATGTATTAAAAAAAAAAACAGGCATCAAATTTTGGGCCGTATTCAAGAACATCCGTACATACGATGGATGGCGTGGTACTAGTACGATGGCTCTGTTGTTTGTCTGTGGAGCCGACGCGTCGTACCTGTAACACGCCATCGTATACACCACGAATGTTCTTGAATACGCTCCTTTTAATATAACAGTGTACTGTAGGCTTTTAACGTATTCTATAATGGAAAATAGACTTGGTTTTCTGTAATTAATATGGGTAACTAAACCAATTCAATGCCAGCTGCACTATGGTTCAATGATGAATGACGGATAAAGTACTGTAAGCTACGTGAATGACTGATAAAGGCCGATTCACACGACCTGTTTTTGTTCCAACAGACAGGCCGCCGGTTTGTGGAGGCTGCAGCAAGTGTTTGTGTGCATCTCATATCAACGTGGTCTATGATGTTGAAGACGTTGGTTTCATGGTGTAGGACAGTGGTGGTCTGTAGGTATGGTAGGTGTGCAGCCTGTCATTATCTTTAGGGCTCTATCTGTTCTGTATGTGCCGAGATGTGTGTCAGTGAGGTTGGTGGTCTGTAGGTGTGGTTATTATCTTTAGTGCTCTATCTATTCTGTATGGTGTGAAGGGTGTTGAGTCTCAGTGAGGCCCAGGCAGGGCTTGCATAATCCATCACTGATCGGTTACATTGTTTGTATACTGTGGTTGTGGTTTCTTTGTTGTGTCCAAATGTTGTGCTGGCAAGTGATCTGAGGGCCTTAAGTCTTTTCATGTATTTGTTTTTGATGATTGTGATATGTTGTTTGAATAACATAGATGTGTTGTATGTTATGCCAGGTATTTTGTGTGTGTGTGTGTATGTGTGTGTTGTTTATGGTGAGGTGTGATGTTGTAGCGGTGTTCAGCGTTGCAGTTGGTGAGAAGGGTGACAGTTGACTTGGTGGGTGCTATTTTAAGTCTGTTTGTGGTGAACCAGGCATTAATCAAGTGTGTTGAGGTAGGATTGGAAAATCTGAGTGGCTGTGTCTGCATTTCTGGTTGTACATTTGAGTGTTATGTACTCTGCGTAATAAGCTACATGTATTTGTGGTGTCAGGGAAGTTGGTAGGTCATGCATGTATAAATTGAAAAGGGTGGGTGACAATACAGATCCTTGGGGGACACCATTGGTGAAACTTTTAATGTTAGATGACTAACCAGCAAATGTAACATGGGCTACTCTTTCTCCCAAGAAGTTGGGTAGCCATCTTTTTGTGTTGTAATGCATGTTGTGTTGTATATTTTGTTATGAAGTACCGTTGTGGCTGGGGATGGCATTGAATGCTTTACTGATGTCCAATGTGACAAGGAGTGTTCTGTGTGGGGGTCTATCTGAGTTAATGCCATCGTAGATTCTTTGTGTGCATGAGTTCTATAAGAAGAGTGTTTGTTGAGTGTAGTGGTCTGAAACCATGTTGTGAGGATGCAAGGGGAATGTGTGGTGTGATGAGACTAATGATGAGGCGCTCAGTAACTTTGGAGGAGGACGGTGAGAAGAGGGTAATGTGGGATTTGTGTTGGGTTTGGGGATAGTGATGATATTTCGATCCGTGTTTCCAGATGTTGGGTATTATGTTGTGTGGTGTATGTGTGAACCATAAATTGCTCAGAGGAATGGAAGAGGGGAAGAGGAGGAGGGGATTGATTGATTGATTGATTGATATTAGGCGCCGCAACAGCGAGGTCATATAGCGCCAGGAGAAAGTGATAGAATGGTGAGACAGCAAACAGGAAGGAAATAGAAAAGAAAAGAGGGACAGATGAAGAACTGAAAGGAAAGTGGCTGGGGCCGAAGGGGCGCCAAAACCCTTAAAATATTTCCCACATAACTACAGGCAATGCACACCTACGGGGAAGGAGGAGGGGAAGGAGAGGAGAGGAGGAGGGGAAGGAGAGGAGAGGAGATGGGGAAGGAGAGAAGAAGGGGAAGGGGAAGGAGAGGGAGGGGAGTAAATAGAAGATCGCCTCTATCCCCCCCTCCCATTCCTCCCACCAACCTACCCACCTACCAATGTTGTGACGTCATTGAGCCTGGGGGCACGAGCCTAACCTGTATGTGTGTGCTATTGTTTACTTAACCATTTGTATATTATTTATTCTGGTACGCATCCCCTCACGTTACAATCCGAACAAGAGAGTTACCATGTAGTATTTCACACATTCGTTGAATCAGGCTACGCGGAAAATGAGGGAAATGTGTTATTCCCCGAGAGAAATTTGAAAATAAAATAATCTAATCATACATTTTGGCACGAATCGGCAACTCCTCCTTCCCGCCCTCCCTACTTGTAAGACGCACGGGGCCATATTCAAGAACATTGATGGTGTGTGTATACGATGGTGTGTTACCGGTACGATGGCTCAATTAATTGTTTGTCTATGGAGCCGTCGTATCGGTACCACGCAATCGTATGTACCACAAAATTGTTCTTGGATATGGCCCGCGGTAACAAGGGGGAGAACGAGATATGTAGCGACAGGTTCATCATCTCCTTGCATGGTCTTATTTATTTACTATTTATAACTATCTTTTTACTATAATTTGATGCATATAATACATATACACACTTCACTATATGCATCGTGGGTGGGTGGGATGGGTGTGGAAAGTGGGTGGGAGAGGAATGAGGAGTTTTTATTAGTGTTTGTGTACTGATCGAGTCTTTAGGTGGGGTGGGGTGGGGTGGGTGGTGGTAAGAGAGAGAGAGAGAGAGAGAGAGAGAGAGAGAGAGATAAGGGAGGGGAGGGGAGGAGATCGAGGAGAGAGAGAGATAGAAATAAGGGAGGGGAGGGGATCGAGGCATGAGAGAGAGAGAGAGAGAGAGAGAGAGAGAGAGAGAGAGAGAGAGATAAGGGAGGGGAGGGGAGGAGATCGACGAGGCAAGAGAGAGAGAGATAGAGAGAGAGAGAGACAGGTTCACTTCATCCTCTCGTGCCAGTGTTGCCCATTTATATGTTACTACCACCAAATTAAAATACAATATAATCCTTTATCCCTCGTCAAACTAACCGGACTTAGACCACTTCCAGATACTAATTAACGTGATGCAGTGGGAATGAAAGGGAGGTGTAAACTAGCCTCCTCTTCTCACGAGTGGGTAAGTTATTTGAAAAGTGAACAGGTAAGCCGCTCACCTGAGGCAATCACCACTCAGCCAGCCAGCCAGCCAGCCAACCCACACACACATACACACATACATACATACACACACACTCACTCACACCCCTCGCGTCCTTCCAACCAACCAAACCAGCTCAACCAACCTAGCTCCTCTACCCTCACTACTATCTATAGCCTTGCCCTTCCCTCACCAACAACGACAACAACAACAACAAGGCTAGAACCAAGATATTATTATCATTACGAGTATATAATTATAAGGACTACCACTTTCGTAACTTACATACAGGTGTGATTTGATATGCAAATGTAAACATGCACGTGTGAGTGAGAGTGAGAATTTAACAAGTGTATGTGATTGATATTTTCGTAAGATTAATTAACGAGGATTCACAGTGATACATTTGGAAATTACACCTTCACATACATATACATACACCTGTAATCAAATAGTAACACACCTGAAGTGACCTTTGCCTTTTGAGATTATTATTTTGCTTACGGCAATGGCAGGAAAATGTCCTAAGGCTATCTTATACACGTAAACCTCCATACACAACAACAGCAGCAATAATAACAAGGCACTGGTTATCTTCTGAAGAGGGATGCATCAGTGAAATAATGGTTATGGAATAAAAAGGTGTAATTAATTAGGAGCAAGGAGGGGATGAAGGTGTGTGCCAGCCAGCAGGTGTCTACAACCCACCAATCAACGCTCACTACGCCTCCCTTCTCAGTTCTGGAAAAGATATCTAACTTGTGAAATTTGATGAAGATATTTGGGTGCAGAAGGCGCCAGGAATGGAATTACATGTCAAAAGTAAACTCCATGTATAAAGAAAATGGGCATGCAAAAGTTGCAAAGTACAAAAAATTATTACAGTATAATAGTCTTCGTAGTGATCTAACGTTATCGTAAATAAACATCCGGCACTAGCTTGACAAGGCAATATGAAAAATACACCCAGATTCTAAGATACGGCAATAAATTTTCCAATAAACCATTATATAATACATTACATCACTCCATAACAAGGCCAAGCATCACCAAGATATCTATAGAGGCATTGTGACGCCCCCGACGCCCCCCTGGATGTAAACAACCTTGATGGTGAGTCTGTAGTGAGACATCTTTAAAACGTTTTATCCTACTTTTAGACAACATTACTCCCTCTTTCCATACATCAGTGCCTACCTTAGTACACTGGCTTGGTCCTAGATGTGGTTTGATGGAGTTAGTGTGTCTCTGAGTTGTGTAAATAAGGATAAATGTGAGGACTCCCTGGTTGGGTTTCCTGCCTCTCAGCTGATTGTGTTGTTGTTGATGATGATTTTGTCAAGTACAGTACAGCCATGGGTGATAGTGGTGGACCAGGGACCAAGGAGTGTTGGACACCAACTGAACAGAGTTCCAACAAGTAAATTTTCCAAACCATTCTCAACGTTGAGAGAGGTTTAGAAGACTCACTTTTTCGAACTCTGTTCAGTTGCTCTCCAACCCTCCTTGGACCCTGGTACACCACTATCACCCATGGCTGTACATACACACCCCATCCAAAATATTATGGCATTTTATTGAAAGAATTACCGTTTTGTAGCAATGTTACCAGGTCCCAGTATTTTTGCCCCGCTCACTTCCTGTACTTTACCACGGTTATTTCCCGGTAGTTTGCCCAGGTTAGGTCCCGGTAGTCTGATGTGGTCTAGATTAGGTTATTAGGTCAGGTAAGGTCAGGCAAATTTCAAAATGGCCCATTTGAATATCTTGGAAATGGGGCATTTGCAGAGGAAATGCCATAGAAGAAAATAGTCTTAGAATTGTCTAAATAAGTGGGTAATGAAGGTAGAAAAACCGTACGCAATAACGGTAATTCTTTCAATATTTACCAATATTATGTATGTATCCAGGCTTGCTGCTTTTTATATCCTGCTGATCGAGTATTTAGCAGGATCAAGCTAATAATTATGAAACAGGATAAGCATTGTAATTGGTTCACTATCTAATATGTCACATTATGATTCGAAACTTCAACAAAACCTGGACACACATATTTTGGATTGCGAGTGTACAGTAATAAGGGTCTTATTATTATTATTATTATTATATCACTTATTATTAAATTTACTCTTCGACCGACAAAAGGCGTTTCGTTGCTAATTTTGCATCACAAATAGTGGGAAATTAACGAGAGATTCTTTTGAGAGTAAATTAGTGGGTTACTGATTCCTCCAAACTATGCCACAAAACAGATCCCCCTTTTAATATAATTTAAGGAGGTAGTATAGTGTTGATAAATCTGGAGCAAATTATTCCTCCAAACTAATCCAAGTAAGCAACAGGCTACCATTATTTTTTGTTGATCTGGTCCTGTTTTGTGGCATACTTTGGAGGAATCAAGGCACTCCTATTAACTAAAAATATACTAAGTTATCCCTTTAAGTTCATCTGTTTCCTGGCATACTTAGGAGGAATCGAGGCACTCCTATTAACCAAAAATATACGGTATGGTACGGTACTAAGTTATTCCCTTAAGTTCGTCTGTTTCCTGGCATACTTAGGAGGAATCAAGGCACTTCTATTAACCAAAATTATACGGTATGGTACAAAGTTATTCCCTTAAGGTCGTCTAGTTTCCTGGCATAATTTGGAGGAATCGCAGACCTTCCAATTCACCTAAAAGAAAATTTCCCCTCAATAATCCCAATAATATCCCTGGTAATAAGTAAACAAGTAAACAAGGTAATCTCGTCACCAACACCTGTTCGCGTCTACAGGTGTTCCAAGTGTTGCTTCTTGTGTTTGTTTTGTGGTCATGTGATTGGTTCGTGGGGGATCTGCCTGGATTAGTAACATAGAACGTAATTAAATAACAGTTTATTGCATCCTTGGTACGATCCCAAACAAACATGTAGAGTCACCCAACTTCCCATCCCCTCCCCCCGGATCTCCCTCGGGATTGTTGGATAGGATTGGGAAACTGAACTCGCACAACACCTCAATTGCAATGGAAAACACTACATAAAACATACACTCAAATACCAGTATAAACTAAATTCACAGAACACCTCAATTGCAATGGAAAACACTAATTGAGAGCCCAGTGGGGCTGACTTTATTCTCTGTGAATATTAGTTATCCTCCACAGGGCTAGAATAAAGATTGTTGTAGGATCTGGTCACTTTCTAGTGGATTTGACGAGATCTGCCCACATGGATTAAAAATCCACGTGAGGTGTACTGCAACCGGAGGCCTTTTTTTTTTTTTTTTTTTTTTTTTTTTTTTTTTTTTTTTTTCCCACTGCTGCGTGGACTGCCAGCACACAGGGGGTGCATTTCCCTTTGCATGCAGCAGTGTAAACTCCCTCCCCCTTATGGTCCCTTCAGGGCTGGTCTCATTGAAGGTGCGGCCCCACTTGTAGCTCTTGTGGTAACGTGGACTTGGGCCCACAGTACTCTCTGTGGGATCAAAGACCTTCACCCCCAGACTCCCTGGTCCAGTAAGCTCTGGTCCCATTTCCCTGGGATGTGCTTTGGTAGCCCAGGCATATAGGGCCAGCCCCTCCTTTATTTTAATTTGTTTTTTCACTGCGGCCAGAGCGTACCAGGGGTCTGTGGGGCAGGAGGCCATTCTGCCCCGGGAGAACATCAACAACAACAACAACACTAATTGAAAAAGTACTCAAATACCAGCATAAACTTAAAGTGGTAATAGTTAAGAAGAGCCACAGAAAAGGAAGATACTTACCAATTTATTTTATATTTTGGTCTGTGGTTGTTTTTGCTCTATGATTTCATTACCCAGTGTGAATGTGCATTTGAACCAGGTTTGATTTCTCCCCTATGTTTGCCCAGGTTAGCTCCCAGTAGTCTGCCCTAATCCAGATTAGGTTAGGTTAGGTAAGGTAAATTCAGGCTAACTTTAGAATATACAAATACCCAGTATTAACCATCTAAAATGTTATTTACCTGTTTTTACCCAACAAACCAGCCTCATAGGGTGGTGGATCAAACACTGTCAAAATGTACTGCCGCATTTATATTTCAACATATTACTGTACAGTATAAGAACAAGGAATGATGGATTGTTCAAAAAAAGTTTGGAAAATTGCGTTTTCCATTTCTGTGGCTCTTAAACTTTACTATTTTAAGTTCATCAGATTACACTTACCCGGTACGGTACTAACATGTATATTTCATTACAGATGGGGATGTACTGTGCCATAAAACAAGAGCTGACAATGCGTCGTACTGAACAATGAGAAAGTAAGGCCTGTGTCTGATGTGTTGGACTAGGAGTGCTTGGTTGAGAAGTTTGCCTTTTTGCTTTGCATGACCCTGTATTCATTTCTATTCGTATTTATTATTTTTTCCCTAATTGTATAGTTGTTTTCTTTGTTTCTTGCCTTGCACAACCTTCCTACCAATGAAGCCATCAATCATGGATAAGATCCGTATCCTAAGATCCAACAGGAGGAAGACTACATACACCAGTGGAAAAATTATAAGAGTTGTGCCGATGGGAAGCGGCACGATAGTCACAACTGCACCTACACTTGTCCCTACCCCTGTCTCCACCCTCACCACCGCCCCTCCTGTTCTCGCTCCCGCCCCTGCTCTCACCCCTGCCCTCACCCCTGCCCCTGTTCCTACTCCCGCCCCCACCTCTGCCCCTGCTCTCGCTCCCTCTCCCGTTCTCACACCCACCCCCGTCCCCACTCTCACTCCCGCCCCTACCATTACCGCCATCCCCCAGCCTGGCATCCCTCAGACTAGAACACAGCAGTGGGTGCCTGTGTTGGTGCTGGACATATCACAGGGCAAGAATGCTCCCACCATGGGCACTAGTGGCCCGGTCACAACTGCCATTCCTGTCACACTGGGTGCCCCTGGGATGAAAAACATTGCCCTCAAGAACAGAATTATAGTTAACAATGCAGTGCCGGTTGGGAGTACGGGTCTCATCCCTCAGAGAATTCCAGTGACAACAGCAACTGAAGACATCACATTGTTTGATGTCCATCCACAGCATAACACATTGGTGAATGCTGATGACCCTCTTGAAGACCCTCTAGCCACCAACTCACTCACACCTGCAGTTGACCCCATAGAAACAGAGGAGGATGAGGAGGTCAGTAGCATTACCGAAAATCTGGAGAAGCCCGTCAAGTGTGTATTCTGTGAGAAGAACTTCCCGTCAATGCAGGACATGCAAGCACACTACCTCAGCGCACACAAAGCACGCAGAGGCAAAGACAAAGGCAAAAGAAAGACTACTGCTGCTGAAAGTACTGTGAATCAGGGCGCCTCCAGTCCAGAGTCAGAGTTGGTTATAGCAGAGCCAGAGAATGGGGATGGTGAGTTTCCCCCAAGTAGCAATGAACAGGAACCAAAGTGTCCCGTGTGTTATATTCAACTCAAGACTATAGATGAAGTGGAGAGTCACATCAAGGAAGTTCATTCATACATCTGTTCTGAGTGTAATGCCACTTTCTACAATCTCATGCAGTTCACTAGCCATAAATGTACTAGAGTGGGCAAAAAGGTAAAACGGGTCAGGAAAAAATCAACCTCCAGAGTAAAGGCCAACAACAACAGTGGCAGTAGTAACAAGATTAACAGTGACACCAACAGTAACAATAACATTAACAGTGGTAGCAGTAACAAGAACAATAAAGATAGTAGCAGTAACAAAGGCAATACCAAAAGCAGTGGCAGCAGTAACACTAAAAGAAGTCGCAGCAGCAAATCTAGTCCAAAGGCGGGGGAAAACTTGAAGCCTGAGGTGGCAAAGATCATGACCCGCTATGTGCAGATCCAACCCAAGACCGCCGCTAAGAAGAGAGCAAGGGATGCCACTCCTCACAGTACAGGCAACAACAACAACAGCAGCTCCCCACCGCCACCAGTCCTACAAAGAGTGGGAGGTTCCAGCCCCCAGATATCCATTGTGAGTGATGGTACCCTTCCCCAGCCCTCGGAGTCCTTGAGTGGTGGGGAAGTCTTGGGGTTTGGGGTTGCCACGGTTGGTGAGTCATCCGTACCTGCAAGTGTAGAGTCTTCATCTCCGGGGAATCAAGTGCTTCATTTAGAGGAGAGTGTACACCAGAAACAAGTGGAGGAAGATAGTAAAAATTTCCTGCCATCTATTAACTCCACGTACACCTTAAAACCACCGTCATTAGACATGATTGACGCACCTGGCACTGAGAACGAGGGGAAAGAAATTAGACACATCAAAGTCATAGAGACCAACAACATTGATCAAGCTAGAAAACTGGTTGAGAAGGCAGGGAAGGAGGAGGACAAGACAACACAACTCCCCAACAGGAAGGAGCAAATCCAAGAGAAGATTGCACAACTCAAACAAAACCCCAACGTCAGTCTCTCGTGGCAGCCAACACTCAGAGTCAAGAATTTCCAGGACGACGAGGACTTTGTGTGCGGTCGATGCAACGTGCTGTGTGATGACATGGAGGACTATATGGACCACCTACAGGATTGTCTCACCATGTCCTCGGTGAGCCTGGAGCCCGTCTCGGCGCCGCCCAGGAGACTACTGAGGCTGCAACACGAGGTGGCTTCCTTCGGGTCGCGAGGGGAGGCTGGCAGGAGCTTTGGGTACGGGTTAAACAGGAATTTGATGAGCAAGTTGCAGGCGTACCTCCCCAGCACTCGGCCACCTGAGTACTTACAAGAGGAGGCTCTAAAATCAGAAGCAGACCAAATCCACCGTGCCTCCCCTGACAGCATCCCCTTAACTCAAGCCTTCAGGGAGCTACTTGGTGATGACTTTGGCCACACACCACAGGACTGGGAAGCACTGGGGAACAGAACCCTCTCACCACTCAGCCCCACACCACCACCACCACAACAACAACAAACTGACACCCAACAACCACCAAAGGTTCCCTCAACTAACTACTACAGCAACGATGACTCGGCGTCGGAACAAACGGTGACTCAGAGGGTGAAAAACACAGCTCATCCCATGGGTAGCAAACCCATGGTAATGATTCCCATGAACCCCGAAGCCAAGTTGAACATCAGCGTCATTCCTGAGCAACTGCTGAGGAAATCCAAGGGTTCGAATTCCCCCCACACCAACAGCCAGGAAGCTGTGGGTAATTTCAGGCACTGCAGAGAGACGTTACTACCTCCCCCAGGCAGCCCTTCTTCTTCACCAGTGGACTCCCCTCTGGACTTGTTGCTAGATCAGGATGAGATCAAGATGGAAGTGGAGGAAGAGGTGGTGGAGGATCACTATCAGGTAAGGCATTCAAACATC
Organism: Petrolisthes cinctipes; assembly: GCA_033782935.1. NCBI lineage: Eukaryota > Metazoa > Arthropoda > Malacostraca > Decapoda > Porcellanidae > Petrolisthes > Petrolisthes cinctipes. Next base: position 15,649 of record JAWQEG010006465.1, read on the forward strand.
TAAGTATTATATTTTTTCTTTCTCTTAGATTGATAAATTTTTTTTAGGCTTGGGTTCATTTTGGTTGTTTTGAAATGTAGTTATGGTGATACAGAAATTATATTGCTTAGATGTCTAGTCTATGTCCTTCCAGTCGGTTTGGGTGATGAAATATATAGGCAGATACCGGTAACTGTACAGTGGAAGTTTTATAGACATGGGACCCTCTAGATGTATATATATAGTGTCTGTTATTTCTTCACTTGAGTTTATTAGATGTGGGGGCTTTAGATAGCTTTACTCAACACACTCGGTATTCATTGTATTTATGGGACTTTGTCTTTACTCAAAACCTCCATACTTTTCTTCATGATATTTAGTAAGGATCTCGGGTAATATAAGTGTACAATTCTGTACTTCACTAAAAACAGATAATTGAAAAACATAAACACATTCTTCTTCCTTGTTACATCCACTTTTCTTAGGGTTTACAATGTAGTGTCTTATGAAGTTACAGTGCTTTTCATTTATATATCCCATTTTTCCTCAAACCAGAAATATGCTCCTCCGTTCCCTTCAGAAATGGATTTTGTTATTGTCCAACGGTAAGCTTATCGTTGCTTGTCTCTGAGAGCACTTGACACACCGAGCATGTAATACTTTTGTGTGTGGCTTGCTATTAAATATTGTGTGTAATACTGTACACTACTCTCTTGTGTAATTACTGTACTATCTCACATGATGCTGTGCTGTACTGGCTTTGTTGTGTGTCACTGTTTCTGTCTTTGTATTGTGAGTGTTCGTGTTACTGTCTTGTATCCCTGTAGCTACTGTAAATATATACTGTTTATACCACTGCCTGCAAAACTTCTGTCCCTCTTGCTACTCATTCCTAAGTTCTGGATATGAAGAAGTGTTTAGAATTTTATCTACTGTACAAGTTCAGAAATCATATACACACTGTATCTATCTCTAAAATATTATAAGTTACTGAATGGCAAGTGGAAGGATGGAACTTATGCAGGCAACTGTGTTTAAAGTTTTCTCTTGATTTCAAAGTTTCATTGTTTGGTAATGTAACGTGATAACAAGTGCAATTTAATGAGGTGTTATTAAAATTTTTGTTAAAACAAAATCAAATTATTGACTATTTTACATTTTAATTAATTGAATTGATTAATAAAATTATTGACTACTGTACATCATAATTAAATGATTGTGGTTAATCCTGCACAGAATACTGTAATCTGTATTGCCATATTTTCTATAAACTCATTTTTTCTTTCATTTGATAGAAACAAGCACAGTGAAAATTATCTACCCTTTCTCTTTATTGAATTAACGGGGAAGTACAGTACAATATTGGTAAATCTGGAGCGACTGATTCCTTCAAACTTCATATGCCAAGCAACAGGCCACCATTATTTTTGTGAATCTGGTCCTGTTTCCTGGCATACTTTAGAGGAATCAAGGCACTCTAATGTACCAAAAGTATCCTATCCCCTTAATTAAATCTTAGACAGAGACTATGGATGTTTTACTTGTGACATTATTATTCATGTACTGTAGTATTTTTTAGTCTATTTGTATTAATGGATATAGTTTACCAATTCAAAGTTTTTATTTCCAGGAATCTTGACATGAATGCAAGTGAACTCAGAGTTACCGACTGATAGTGGTGATTTCTTTTGTACATTTTTTGAACATTATATCACAAAGCTTGGCTGTGAATACTTGGTGCTGATAGTTGTGAGGAAGTGGGTGGGTAGTGTGAACATAAACCTTCTAAACTTAATTAAATAGGCACTGTGGAAAGAGACAGTGTATAGTGACGTTAGTACCTGTGTTGAATCAGGTACCAGAAATATTGATTGTTTTTATTTGATAGTGAGTGCACGAGAGGAAACGTGTGTGCTTAATAAAATGAGTTTATCCGAAAACTTTACTTGTATTATAAAGTAAAAAATAAAAATGGGCAAAGTTTCATAATTACGTGAATATTGTATCTTTGAAATGTGAGTAACTGTGTGTGTGTAAAGGAAAGATCAGGATCTGGCGTAGTTTATTCCAGCGTTGTGTTGACAATTACACCATAAGTAAACAAGTGCATATTTATATACCTAATGAGTTTAATAATTTTAAGTGAGAACCTAAGCAAAGTGTTGTAATAATTGTGGAATCAAGTCGTAAGGAAGAAGCTCAATGTTTGGTGAGAAATATTGGCGACAATAATACTAATAATAATAACAGTGATATTAATGGGTAATAATAATAGTGATGTGACTCACTGCTCGGACAACATTCCACATGAATTCTAGTTTAAATAACAAATATAAATCTTCAAGAGAATAAAATGCAAGCCTTTGTACCAGCACACTGAAACACACCATCCCACCATCATGCCATATAAAAGGAAATCACTAAAACTACACTAAAGATGATAGAAAATAACTGAAATTACACTAAAGACCAGAGAAAAATCACTGAAACTAAAAAAGAAAAAAAGAAAATCATGGGAACTACAATAAAAATCAAATTAAATCACTGAAACTACTAAAAACATCAACAATCACCATGAGGGAATAGACAAGTAAATCACTACAACTACATTGAAGATTTACATAAAGAGAAGACCACCATGATGCCGTAGACAGACAACTTCCAGCTACATCATTACTACTATATCTATCCCTCTAAATTAATGGATAACTAAACACAAGAAGACAGTATTGGTAACGACAGTAACGTTACAACCAAATGCCTGTGGTCAACGGTAGAGAGGGTCAGCTCCGTCACACCCTGCGACCTAGAGAAGGAGAGTGAGAAGGATAAGAGTGAACGGCAAGATGGACGGAGATGCTGTAGAGACCACACCCACCATCTACATCAAACAGGAACCACCTGAAGCCAGTATAAAGGTAGGTTCGTACCTATTTGTATCTTTACAGGATTGAGTCAAGCTCGTAATGTCCCGTATTTTAAGACACAATTATCATATTTTTCTTTAAGGTTATGTATGTTTGACACACACCACGTCTGGTAATTTGTTCCATTTTTCTATTACTCTATTTGAAAAACTATATTTCTGTACATCTTTGTCTCCTCTACTTTTGATTAATTTCTTACTGGTGTGTGTGGCTGTGTGTGTATATGTGTGTGTGTGTGTGTGTGTAAAAAAATCATAACCTGGATGATGAGGATGCCTGGTGGTATTGGTTCCAGTGTAAGAGGAAATTCTCTTGTTGGTAAATTGGAAAGTCTCTGATATCTCCAAACTATGCCACCAACACCTGTTGTTGTTGTTGTTGTTGAAGTTCCTCAAGCTGTCTGGCCGAGCAGCCCCGAGCTCCTGTTATGCACCTGTTATGAGGATTACTGTAGTTTGGCATGGGACTACAAAATAATATTATTAATAATGATACAGTTCATGGTTTTTAATTCAGTTCACTAGCATCATGTTGATTTAATTACAGTACCAGACAACAACAACATCAGCAAAGGATGTCATCTAAAAAAAACTAACTTCCCCACACAGATAAAAGAGGAGCAAGAGACAACCGAAGAAGAAGAAGATGAAGATGATGACGATGAATATGATAAGCTACACGACATCAAGAGCGGCAGGATGGCAGCGGAGACGGAAATGGAGGAAGACGATGATGGACTGGATTTCATGGAGGACGAGGAAGGGGGAGACGGGGAGGAGGAGGACGAGGAAGAGGAGGGAAAGCTGGTGTGTATGGTAATTGTGCTGTCGAGACTTTGTAACTTTAAAGGGGGTAGTACAATGTTGGTGGTAAAACTGGAGCAATGGATTCCTCTAAACTATTCCAAGCAACAGGCCACCATTAATATTATTCTTCATCAGGTTCTGTTTTCTGGCACAATTTAGAGGAATGGAGCCACTCTGTTGTACCAAAAGTGTATTCTGGTATCCCCTTAATTAAGATGACTGTTTCCTCTGTTTCATAGTTATTTATTTCCCACACACACAATCATACATTCATGTCTATATTTTATACCCCCTTAAGATAACTATTTTCCTGTATCATGTACAGTATTTATTTCCCACATAAACAGTCATTCATGCCTCTCGTATCTCTTTGAAATGACCATATTCTCTCTTTCATACTTAATACTGTATTCACACAAACATCTTTCATTCATGCCTCCCGTGTCTCCTTAACATGACCATTTTGTTGTATCACGTATTTTCCCACACACACAATCATTCATTCCTCTTGTGTCTCACTCCACCAACACCAGAACGACCTTGAGTGTGGTCTTTGTGGTCGAGGCTACAGCTGCTTGTCGGCGCTGAGGGGACACCTGAGCCGCCAGCATCGTGTGGGGTCTGGGGGGTACAGGTGTGAGGTGTGCGGTGCGGTGGCAAGCACAAAGGCCTCGTTCAAGCGGCACCTACTGAGGACACATGGACAAGACACTCTAGCACAGTACCAGTTTCTCATCAAGGTGGGTCAATATTCTTAATAAAGTGGGAAATTTCCTCGAGTATAAGTGCGTACTTTTAAAACCCTACATTGTCCCCTCAAGTTTTTGTGATTAGTTATGTTACAGACTTATGATGTTCATTGGTCTTGTGTTAAATAGTGTTAACTGGTATATGAAGTATAAATGTATTGGGTAATAATAATAATAATAATAATTCTGCCTTGTATCCCGGTAGTGTCGTCATTGTGGTGAAGGAGTGACTACTCTGCCGCTACTCTACCAACACATCAACCTACACCACCCAGATGAAGCCGTCACACAGTACTACCGCTGTACACACTGTCCTGTTCTCTACTCTACACGCCAAGCACTCACCAGACACTTCAGGTTAGTGTGTTGTGTGTTTATTATGTGTGATGACAACTTGTAGGATGGTATTATTAAACTTGCTCTTCGACGAAAAGTTTCTTCGTTGCTCAGTTCCTATTATTTTGTAATGCGAATTTAGTGACGAAACGCCTTGTAGTCAAGGAGTAAGTTTAATAATACCATCTATAGTGTCTTTGGAGGCGCTGGACCAGTCATCACTATTTTTAATCCCGTGACTTTTTTCTTTCATGTGGCCCAGACAACAACAGCTATTTTTAATGTAGCATTTTATTTTACACATCTACCTTGCATGTATCCTTTCACACACCCACCTGACCTGACCTGACCTGACCTGCCCCTGCACCTCACCTCCTCCCCAGACGTAGACACAAGGGAGAGCCCCTGCCCCCCTGTGAACCCCTGCCCTGCCCTGACTGTGGTGTGGAGCTGCCCACCTCTGCGGCCCTGAGGGAACACCGCCGCTGCTGCCCTAAAGCCCCCACCTACCCCAGTGACTCAGCCAAGAGAAGGTTCAAGTGCGATCACTGTCCTTCAGCATTTGTTTTTAAATCTTCCCTCGTTAGGCATGCCAAGGTGAGTTCCACCAACGCTGTTCCATTCAATAACTTAGAAATATTCCTTCTTACTGTACATTATCAATATGATCATGACAGTTTTGTTTTTTCTTTACGCCGAATTTCTGCAGTTGTTGCCAACCATACATACGAGACATTTAAAGCTCCAGGTACTACAGAATACACACTCCTGTTGTAATACAGTTCTCACATAATTGTAAAAAATCAGTAAACATTTAAATTTCTTTTGTTTGAGTATTTAATAATTTACCATGATCAGCTGTGATACTTTGTTTTAGAGAAGGGTAATAATCATTTCATCAGCCAGTTGTAAACTAGTTGATTACAATAAATGATAATTAAGTGATTACTGAATGCAAGTTATGTCACAGAAAATGCACCAGAACCAGCCACGCCCCCGAAACTTCCCGTGTAGTGAGTGTGGGAAAGTGTACAGACACAAGGGACGACTAGAACGACACATCAACTCACACCACACCAATGCTACACTCCACACACTCTTCCCTTGCCCTATCTGTAACAAGACCTTCACTACTTATGAGAAGAGGTGAGGCACAGTGAGGCAAAATTACTTTAAAAGATAGCTATTTGCCAGCAGGGTTCCAATATATTTAAAATTATTAGTGTTGCCTGAGTAGGGTATTCAGTTCTATGTTATGTGGGCACATTATATATCCAGATCCAGAGTGTCTGAGAGTAATCTATGCATGAGAGGGTCAAGTATACACATTAATGAACATAAAGTATTCAGGAATAAAGCACAGGATAATTATGAGTCAAGTGCACATGAGATTATGATGTACAACTTGACTTGCATAATATTGAATAGACCAAACATGAATGAGAAGGCTAAGCTATACTTTATATGCTTCCCAGAAAAGGGCACCAGCGGCGAGCCCACCGAGACCGGTCAATGTGGCAGTGTGGGGAATGTCACCGCTCATTTCACACCGCAGACGAGCTTGATGTTCATCGCCACATGAGACACAAAGGCACATGTCCTGTCTGTGGCAAGGTCTTCCTAGTAAGTTGGAGTAGTAGAGGTTAGGAGTAAAGGCAAATGTTAATGGATCAATTACTCAGTTGCTGGTGTTCAGAGTACAGGGAATAATAAGAATATAGAATTATTGAGCAACTACAATGAGAGTTCTGATAAAGAAGCACCATCATCTTTATCCATGGAAAGAAATTTCAGAACTTATCTGAAATTGTTAGCTGCCATAAATAAAACTTCGGTCACTGTGTAGAGACAACTGAAAGTGCCAGAGTAGCAAAGTTTTCTCCTTCCTCTGGACAGTAAATGGCTTCATTCAACTTACAACAATGTACCTGCATCGTGAACTAATGCCAAATTCCTTCCTCAGCGTCGAGACTCACTGCGGGAACACCTACTGATACACAACGGACCCAGACTACCGTGTCCACACTGCTCCAAGACCTTCACACAAGGATCCAACCTCAAACGTCACATTCGCATACACACCGGTAAGTTAACTACTCATGGTGGTATACTCACTCAGATAGCTACCTTCATAAGTGAAAACCAACAAAGAAATTAATCCCAAAAGTACAATGCATGGAATAGATAGATTTTATAAAATGAATGCCATCTGAAGAAGTGCTTATTTCATGGAAAGCATTATTCATTGATATTGTAGACAGTAGTGCAAGTATTGACTGAAAGATAATTAATCATCCACTTGATCTTTTTTCTCATGATCAGACCTCAACTTATTCTGACAGGTAAGAGGTCTGCAATGTTGATTAACTAGTAAACTTTTTTTTTCACCACCACACCTGTAGATTTTGAGAAATTATCATGATTCCTATGATTATTTCTGTATTACTCAGACCTCTACTCATGCCCACAGGTGAGAAACCCTTCAAGTGTACGTACTGCCACAAGCCGTTTGGTGACCGTTCAGCGTGTAAGAGTCACATGTTGGTACACACTGGTGAGGGCCGGTGTTCATGTCCTACGTGTGGCGCCACCTTCTCCAAACGCCAGAAGCTGAACTACCACATGCGTCTACACACCGGTGAGGGTCTGCTGCATTGCCCACTCTGCTCACGGCCGGCCACCAACACCTACGACCTCAAGAAGCACCTCGAGTCTCACCAGGTGGCGCTCCTCACCGCCCTAAGGTCCTCCCTCACCTACACCGAAGTCGAGGACCTCCCTGACCTGGCCCTCAAGGCGCTGCATAACCTGGTCTGGGTCGCCGTACAGAACAGCGGCCGTGCCAAACCAGGGGACAAACAAGCAGGTGTCATAGGGGAACAAACAACAATATTATTTAATGACCTCAAAGAACAACAACAACACAAAAGTGGTGAAACGGCGGAAAGGACCGACTGGGCTCGTGTAGACGATACAAAAATAAAAGTTGAACCAACTGAAGAATCTTATCAAGTACCTGACGAACTGCCAAACCAAAGGAAAAGAGGGAAGAGCAGGAAGACGAGAGACACTGCCATTGACCCCTTGGTAGCAAAAGAGGTTGTCGATCTGAAGTTAGAGCAGCAGAAGTTAGGACTAGAGGCAAAAGTTATTGGTGATGGTGAAAGTAATGGTAAGAGTTCTAGTGGTAGTGGCTTTGAATACAACTTAGGTTCTGATAGCGAGGAATTAGAGAACTACCCATTAAGTTATTTCAAGAGCAAGTTCAAAAAGCTAAAAACAAATGGCAACAAATCACCCCACAAATCAAAAGGACTCAAGGGCATCATTAAGCGGGAACCACCCACGAGTACAAACGGATACGGTTCAAACGACGAGGCAAAGAATCAAACTATTACAGACACCGAAGAAAACAGAACCAAGAACGAGAGGAGGATACCACCAATGCCTGACAATGCCGAGAACAAGAAAACTTCACCGACCATCAATACAGAGAATGATAAGACCCCACCGACCAACATTGCCGAGGATGAGAGCGAGAGGACGCCACCTACCGTCCATGAAACGACGATGGAACCCCTTGCTGTGTTGACCCAGGTGATGAACTTTATCCTGGGTTCGGTCGGGTGTTTGGCCAATGCGGCGAGTCCCGACAACAGCGAAGCGGCGCCGACCCTCGGAGATGAGTTGGTGGAGAGGTGTTTGGAGGTGATCATGAAGGATGGAGGGGAGGAGGGTAGTGAGGAGGAAGAAGTAGTAGAATGCAGTGGAGGGGAGGAAAGTGAAGGGGAGGATTTGGAAGAATGCTGTGATGAAAGAGAGGAGGAATGGAATGATGGAAAGAAAAAGGAGGAGGAATGCAGTGATGGAGAAGGAGAGGAATGTAATGATGGAAAGAAAGAGGAGGAGGAAGAGGAATGTACGGGAAATTATTATAGAAAAGAAGAGGAGTGTAGTGATGGTGATGGAAGGAAAGAGGAGGAGGAGGAGGAGGAGGAAGTGGAATGGAGTGATAAAAAAGAAGAGAAATGTAGTGATGGGGAAGAAGATGATGGTAACATTGAGGAGGAGGAAGAGGAATGTGGAGACGAGGAAGAAGAATGTGAGGAAGAGGAAGAATATGGGGAGGAAGAGGAGGAATGTAATGAAGAGGAAGATGAGGAATGTAATGAAGAGGAAGAGGAGGAAGAATATGGTGAAGGTGAGACTGAAGATGGATTTCTCGACGAGAGTAAAGACGATGGTGATGTGATGGAAAGTGAATCAGACATAAGTAAGGAAGAAAGAGAAGGAATGAAAAATGAATTAGATGAAAGTAAGGAAGAAAGTACCAGTGATGACAGTGACAGAATGGAAACTGAAATTAATGGCTTAAAGAAAGTGGGGTTAAAAGTGTGAAAGGAAATGCGAGGGTTAAAATCACGAAACTAAATTACCCCGGGAGAACAACAACAACAACAACAACAACAGCAGGATAGTTCTGACATTGATGGAAGATAGTATGACAGAAACACTGAGGATGAAGAGACTGAGAATAGAAACTGGAAAAGTAATGTAGATGATGATGGTGGCAGTGAATGAGAGTTAATGAAAATGAGGAGGTTGGCAGCGTAATAAGAGAGAGGAGAATGATGTGTAAAGGCACAGGAAAAACAAGGCAGAAGTATTCACAAATGAGGGTCCTATTCATAAATCCAAATCATTATGGTAGCATAGCAAAAATATTCACAAAAGAGGTCCACTTTTAGAAATCCAAAAATACTTGTAGCATAGCAAAAGTATTCACAAAAGAGGTCCAGTTCGTAAATCCAAAACGGTACAGTAGCACAGCAATGATCTCCAAATGTCAATACACGAACACAGAACTCCAAGCCTTCACTTCGGTTTTCAAGACGAATACAATACAATAAGCCCTTTTACCTCCTGATGTCTCGTATTATTTCCAGTACCATATAATTGTCCATGTCTGTACCAGTTAATAGCTCTGGAAGTGAGTGGGAATGAGTTAGTACGTGTAGAAATTCAACCAATAGGATTTGATGCCATAGTATTAACCAGAGTTTTCATTCCAGTGGTTTCAAAATACTGTAATATAAAATGACCCAATGGAGGAGTTTGTCATTGGCTTCCTCGAAAAACATTGCTCAAAGAAAAATATGTATCCATAATACGGTAATTTTTCTCGAATACATGACTTGTTTCTAGCAGTACTGATAATGTACTCAGATCATTCAAAACTTTAAATAAAATGTACTCATGTAACTGTTGGTTTTAAAAAGGTAATTGTATTCAGCACATCTTGTTTTGTTATGAATTTGTAGACAATGATGAATGATAGAAGGGTGTTCCTGAAGAACTGAGCACCTTCAGTTAATAATCATAAATATAGAGCAGATTTTTTAATGTGGATAATGTTTAAGAAATGTAAAGGGACCACTTTTCTCTCAAAATAAAATTACACCCTCATCTTTTGTGCCTTAGCATCATTAAATTGACAAATTATTTCACAGAAATGAACTATCATGGCACATTTACTTTCAATAGAAATCAAAGTTATGCTGTCCAACCTTATCTGAGTATAGCTAGAACAAAATTAAGTTCTGTTGATTTTCGGTTTTTGAGAAACTTCTTAAACATGATGCGAGTCGAACTTAGATTACATCCTTAAAAATAAATGGCTACATATTTATTTTTTTAAGAGTTTACTGGCAATCCCCCCATCTGGCTACCACCCCAGATGGACCGACCCCCAACCTTTCCTTCATATGCTACCGAATCATAATAAATTGACAAGGAACATGTAAAAATTGTGAACAAGTGTTGTCAAACTTCTCTCAACTAATTCCCAGATGCTGAAAGTGTCAGTGGGTGAAGGTGAATAAAAAAAATACAATGTGATGATATTCTCAAGACAAGTAAGGATGATTTAATTATGCAGTGACGGTCTTAAACTATTTTTACACATTTATCCAGTGTTCTTATTTTTGTCAATGATATAATGTACGGCCATATTTATTTTTACTTCACTGTGCATAATATATTTACCGTAAGGACTGTAACTAATAATGAAGATCCAGATATCTAGCATCCCAAGTTAAAAACTGTGATGATATGATGGATGAAGTAGGTTTGTTTATAAGTAAAGATTCAAAATATATGACATCAAAATATAAATATTATTGTGGTATATGCCAAAGGATACTAGTGTACTGTATAAACGTTTAAAACTAAATAGTGGTTATTGGTGAAGTGTAGTAGTAATTCACAGAGTTTAGCCCTGGTGGAGTTAAGGGACCCTGTGTTGTAGTCAGAAAATTGGAGGTAAATGAGTCCTTCAAAAAATATTGCCACGAGACACTAGCTATATAGGAGCAGCTTGTTTCATGGCATAGTCAGAAGGAATCAGAAGCCTCCAATTTTCATACACGATCACAGGGGCCTTAATGCAAACGAAACTTTTTTATACAAAGGGTCGTATGCAAGAACATCCCGTGGAGTTGACGATGGTGTGGTACCGGTACGATGGCTCTGTAGTGTGTCTGTGGGATTTGTTGTTCCAGTACCACACCATTGTCACCATCACTACAAATGTTCTTGAATCATGTGCTCAAAGTATAGTAGTGGTAGACTCTTATTACTACTACTGCACTCATCCATAGCACTGACTGTTTGCCCCATGATGGTTGTATGGTACGTCAACTCTGAGAGAGACTCTAGGATGCACAGTGTCCTTGACGACTGAATAAATTGAGACAGTTCAAAGATGCAGCTGAAGAGTAAAGCTAATTCACTTTACCCTCAGCTGAAGAATAAAGCCAACTTACCTTACCCTCAGTTGAAGAGTAAAGCTAATTCACTTTACCCTCAGCTATATATGTAACCAGTGTACATAACTAAACATATCTTTCTTTCCTCTGTAAATAATTTCACATATCTTTCCTTACTCTGTGTTTTGTAAACAATCCTCTGCTAATCTAAGGAGGTGTTACATGTATTGCCTTTACCTTGTATAATAATTCATTAATATGCCTCCAATATGCTAAGAAGGTTTGTAAATGTATCACTACAATTTTTAAATACTTCTATACTGTGCTGGCTTCTGAAATGTGTTAAAAAAGGTCATGCAAACTGTTTACATCATGACTTCATTTATGTAAAGTAATAATCCTTCTATTTGGAATATACAGGGTGTAACAGCATTGCATTTTTTGACTTGGAGGATGACCTTCTTGGATAATTCTAATCAACAATGTCTCTCTGGTAATATATCTAATTGTATGTTGTGTGGACGTTACACAACATATAATATGATGTGTAGAGAGAGAGGCAGTCCACATGACCTCCCCTTTCCCACCCCATCCCCACACTACCCTCCCCTCCCCACCCCCATTACGATCATAGCCACCTTCACCTTACATGGACGTGCACTATTCATGAAACACTGAAGCTGTTTTATGTGTGTAACAGAACAGGCTGTACACACAAAAAATATCTGTAAAACTGCTTGGTTTATCCGTCACCTTTCACCCTCATTCATTAATAACACATCATATTAAATGTAGTGTAACAGCCAAACAATAGACAATTCAACCAGCTTCCATGGACACATTGTTGATCAGAATTATCCAAAGAGGTCGTCCTCCAAGTTAACACCCTGTATGAAAGATAAATGTTGTACCGTAGTTTGGAAATCAATCTATCACGTTTTCATACCGTAATTTCACATGTAGATTATAGCAGCAATCAATATATTAGGGAGTTAGTAGTTTGTTGCAATAAAAAAACAATAATGCGACAGAGAGCATTGCAATTCACGATGTTTTTATATGATACCGTCGGTCCTTTCTCGTATGACGGTAAAGTTTTTAAGCCTCGACTGATGTGTGTATGTATATCTGTTAAAATTCCATTACATTACCATCAAACTTTTTATTCCTCAGGTACTCTGTCTATATTATTAAGTATTAAAGGGATTTGTGATATCAGTAAATTGAAGACTACTGATTCATGTGTGTGTGTGTGTGTGTGTGAATTACTAGCCTTGCATTTACTGGCATTATAGGACTCATAATCTCAGAGCTATTTCTTGTTGATTTTTTTGTAGTAGATTTTTCCCCATGTTTATAATTTTCCAGCCTTGGGCAACAACTGTAAGGTACTACTGTAATCAGGTTGTTTATACGACTTGCCAAAAATACGAGAGTTAAGAAAATGATGCCTGTTATTATAATTATGATTATTATTATTATCTTCATTTTTATTTTTGTTTAGATTATTATTGTTATTATTAACATTCTTTTTATTACTGCTATTCCTTTTTCTTTTTTTGTCAACTATTTTCTTGAGTTGTGTGTAGAGTTTGTGGTAGCTTAGATTTTGTTGATCTGATCCTGATTATTTTATGTTGAGTAGTGTAGTGAATAGAATAATCTTCTCAAAGAAGCTTTATAGGGGCATGATGTTCGTGAATTGGAGACTGCCAGTTCCTCCAAAGTGTGCCACGAAACAGAAAAACTAGTACAGTTTCAGAAGGCAGTATCTATACCCCCATGAGAGACCCTCTATACCCAAACACAACACACACACCTTTAGTTTACTATAATGCTCTCTTGTTTAATCATTATAAGTTACATGATGATTAAAATGTCCTGGCAACTCATCTACCAATCATATTCGTCGTTATATATTTTACCATAATTCATTCATAACTCTCTTCCATTACATACTAGACCAAGGTGTGTGTTAGGGTAAAGAGGGACTCCTTGGGGATAAAGAAACTCCCTTCCACAGCTGTTTAGATGATCCGTTATGTGGCAAAGTTTAGAGGAATAAGTAGCCTTCATTTTCCACACCAACATCTCACCCCTAATAAGGCCTAGTGTGTGTTTTTACATCTTTGTGTGCTTAGCGGTGCTTGACATTAGTGCAATACTTCATTGACTACTGAATACAAAATTTATTTACTGTGGACAAATGTTTTAAGTCATTAAGAGGGTATAATATTATGTAGTATACTTTTGTTACATTGGAGTGCCTTGATTCCTCCAAAGTATGTCAGGAATGTACAGAACCAATGAATAACTATAATGGTATCCTGTAGCTTGGACTAGTTTGAAGGAATCAGATGCTGCAGATTTACCACCACCAACAACAACAACAACACTGTACAATATACTGTACCCCAGTAATGTGAAAATATTGAGGATTATAAGGGAAATGGATAAACTAATAATTGATTTACTGACCCTATGTTAAAAGGATATAAATTTTGTGCTACATTTAAACATCTTAATAATATTGAGGGCCTACTGTATAAATGAAGTGACGGATACAAGCATTTATTCACTGTATATCGAGGGTCTATATTAAGATACGGTATTTACTTGTGTTAGTATCAAGGGTCTAATGTTAACCAGTGCAATTCAGACAGAACTTTACATGACCATAAAAACATGTACAAATATTTACAGTTTCATATATATAACATTTTAATCTTAACATCCCTCCTTGTGTTATTTCCTTACATAATTTTTTCTTTTCTTGAAACAACTCTTTATCTTATAACTTTATCCCTCCAAACGTCATTTCCATACTTACTATTTTTTTTCTTTATACAGCTCTTAATCATTTTAATCTTGGCATCCCTGTATTTATCATTTCCATGCTGATTATTTTCTTCTCTTCCCTAAACACTCATTATAAATTTAACAATAAACTCTTCATTCATTCATGCATTTCCATACATTTTATTTTTCTCTTCCCCAACCACTCGTTATACAGTATATTTAACTAAACTATATTTTAATTCATTCATACATTTCCATACATTATACAGTATTTTCTCATTCCCAAACATTCTCTTTATATATATATAACAATAAACTATACATTCATTCATTCATACATTTCATACATTTAATTTTCTTTTCTTCCCCAAACACTCATTATACATTTAACATAAACTCTTCATTCATTCATTTATTCATATATTTCCATGCAGTATATTTCTCCTTCCCAATCATTCTCTTTATATTATACAACACTTGTCCAATGTTCTGTTTACCCAATGACTGTCTGTATGGAAACTCTTTTGGTACAGTTCACGACACATAGTTCTTGACCAGGATGTAAGGGAAAGTCTGGTCAAGGACTATGTGCCGCGACTGTACAGTATCCAGCCCACCGGAGTCAAAGCCCGAGATCTGGTCAGCAAGCGGGCGGTTTCTGGACGACAGCCCACCCAACAAAACCTCCACTGCTCCGTCATATATATATATATGTGTGTGTGTGTGTGTGTGTGTGTGTGTGTGTGTGTGTGTGTGTGTGTGTGTGTGTGTGTGTGTGTGTGTGTGTGTGTGTGTGTGTGTGTGTGTGTGTGTGTGTGTGTGTGTGTGTGTGTGTGTGTGTGTGTGTGTGTGTGTGTGTGTCCTCATGAAAGTTGGGTTTGGTTTGGTTTGGGTAGGCTGTAGTCCAGAAACCGCCTGCGTCAGATCTCGGGCTTTTTCAACTCGGGTCGGCTTAAGATATTTTTAAGGGTAGATTTTTTGATGTTGGTGAATTGGAAGGTTTCTGATTCCTCCAAACTATGCCACAAAACAGATCCCTTATTAGTAACATTAAGGTCGTCTGTTTCGTGGCATAGTTTGGAGGAATTAGTAGCCCTCCAATTTACCAAAAAGAGAATATTAATGGCAGCTCAAGTTATAGTTTGATGTGCCCGGCTACATTACTCTTACTTTCTTTGGTATCTCCCGAGTTTTTTTTTTAAATTTTGGTTGAGGCAAAATAATGTAAATAATAATAACTGTGCCACATGTTTATATAATATTATTCTAAAGAGTATATAATTTTAGCATAAAAAAAAGAATTATGCAAATATATTACTTTGTCCATATCACCTGGTATTTTTATTGATTTTTTATATTCCTTCCATTTAAAGCAATAGATATAGGCTAGTACAGTAAAAGATATATGCTTGTAAAGTAAAGCAATAGATATAGGCTAGTTGTTGTTGTTGAAGTTTCACAAGCTGTATGGCCAAGCAGCCCTGAGCTCCTGAGGAAGGCCAGGGCCTGTGCTGGGCTTTCCCACAGTGCCCTCAGAGAGTGTATGTTGTGTTGTTGGCAAGTTTGGTTGTGTGTATTGCAGTCTTCCATAATGTGTTTAATAGAATGGGGTGCTGTGTTCCATCCTGGACAGGCATCCACAATGGCTCCATCCAGCTTCTTCTGATATGCCAGAAGGGCCGGGTGGTGGCCACATCGTAGCCTGGCCAGGTGGACTCTGTCCTCACGGGGAAGGGAGGATTCAGATGGGTGGATGTCAGGAGGTCATGCATGCAGCAGGGTATTGTTCTTGAGTGTTTGGATGGATTGGCGAGTGATTTGAATATGGATATGTTTTTGGTTTGGGGTGGACAGGGTGTAAGAGATGATAGTATTTGTGTACAGTATTGTGTAGGCCTACTGGGTGTTGTTTTGATGTTCCTTGGCATGTGTGGGTTTGTGGAGGCTGCAGCAAGTGTTTGTGTGCCTCTCATGTCAAGGTGGTCTATGATGTTGAGGACTATGGTTTCATGGTGTAGGACAGTGGTGGTCTGTAGGTGTGGTAGCTGTGCAGCCTGTTATTATTTTTAGGGCTTTGTTCTGTATGTGCTGAGATGTGTGTCAGTGAGGTTGGTGGTCTGTAGGTGTGGTCATTATTTTTAGTGCTCTATCTATTCTGTATGGTGTGAAGGGTGTTGAGATGAGTCTCAGTGAGGTTTGAGGCCCAGGCAGGGCTTGCATAATCCATCACTGATCGGATATATTGTTTGTACACCGTGGTTGTGATTTCTTTGTTGTGTCCTAATGTTGTGCTGGCAAGTGATCTGAGGGCATTAAGTCTTTTGATGATTGTGATATGTTGTTTGAATGACACAGATGTGTTCTATGTTATGCCAAGTATTGTGGGTGTGTGTGTGTATATGTGTGTGTTGTTTATAGTGAGGTGTGATGTTGTAGCGGTGTTCAGCGTTACACTTGGTGAGAAGGGTGACAGTTGACTTGGTGGGTGCTATTTTAAGTCTGTTTGTGGTGAACCAGGCATTAAGTGTGTTGAGGTAGGATTGGAAAATCTGAGTGGCTGTGTCTGCATTTCTGGTTGTACATGTGAGTGTTATGTCGTCTGCGTAGTAAGCTACATGTATTTGTGGTGTCAGGGAAATTGGTAGGTCATGCATGTATAAATTGAAAAGGGTGGGTGACAATACAGATCCTTGGGGGACACCATTGGTGAAACTTTTAATGTTAAATGACTGACCAGCAAATGTAACATGGGCTACTCTTCCTCCCAAGAAGCTGGATAACCATCTTTTTGTGTTGTAATGCATGTTTGTGTTGTATATTTTGTTTGTGAGGTTGTGGCTGGGGATGGCATCGAATGCTTTACTAATGTCCAATGTAACTAGGAGTGTTCTGTGTGGGGGTCTATCTGAGTTGATGCCATCATATATTCTTTGTGTGCATGAGTTCTATAAGAAGAGTGTTTGTTGAGTGTAGTGGTCTGAAACCATGTTGTGAGGATGCAAGGGGAATGTGTTGTGTGATTAGACTAATGATGAGGCGTTTAGTAACTTTGGAGGGGGACGGTGAGATGAAGGTAGTGTGGGATCTTTGTTGGGTTTGGGGATAATGATGATGTTTCCGTGTTTTCAGATGTTGGGTATTGTGTTGTGTGAGTGGCTGTAGTTTGCTATGTTAGTAGTGCTTGTATGCCTTGTGGTCCAAGGTGTTTAAGGTGTATATTACAGATGTTGTCAGGGCCACAGGCAGATGAGTGTTTCAGGTTGTGGTTGATGTAATTCGTATGATGGTTTGTGAATGATGCGTAGTCTGAGTCAGTGGGGAAATGTCTCTAACGTCTGATGCCTCGTCGGTCTTCAGGGTGAGGGTGAAGGGGAAGGTGGCTTACATGAGAAAAATGCTGGATGAGGGTGTTTGCTTGTTGTTTATTTGTGGGTATAGTGTCTGTTGTTGTGATGGCTGCATGTGTTGATGTTGGACAGTGTGATGATGTTTAATGTTTTGTAGAGTTTGTTGGCGTTTTTTTTTTTTTGTGTTCAAGTGTGTTGACAAACCTTTGAAAATTTAGTGTTTTCTGTTCTTTAATTTTGTAAAGTGATGCAATATAGGCTAGTAAAGTAAGGAAATAGATAGAGGCTAGTAAAGTAGTAAAGTAATGAAATAGATAGAGGCTAGTAAAGTAAGGCAATAGATAGAGGCTAGTAAAGTAAGGCAATAGATAGAGGCTAGTAAAGTAATGAAATAGATAGATAGAGGCTAGTAAAGTAAGGAAATAGATAGAGGCTAGTAAAGTAATGAAATAGATACAGGCTAGTAAAGTAAGGCAATACATATAGGCTAGTAAAGAAATATATATAGGGTAGTAAAATACATAAATAGATAGAGGCTAGTAGTGTAAAGTAATAGATATAGGCTAGTAAAATAAAATAATAAATATAAACTGAAAAATAATCAATGTTATAATAATTAGTATTATCAGTAACACTATTATTATCATTATCATTATCATTATCATTATTATAATTATTATTATTATTATTATTTTTTTTTTTTTAATTTTATTTTATTTTTTTTTTTATTTTTTTTTTCTCAACAAGGAATAAACAGGATATAAATAACTAATAGATAGAGAATTGGGTTGCATTCCTTCAGGTTCAGTGAGGCTGTTGGCCGACTGACTTGGCTATCTTATTGATCCACGTGACATTTGAGGAAAAGGCGGGAAAGGAAGGGGGCGGGGGGGGGGGGCAGGGGAAGTCACGTGATCGCCAGAGTCCCGGGGTTATTCTTATCTTAACATTTACGTGGCAATTTGTACACTATATATATATATATTTTTTTTTTATTATCTCCTTCTTGGAAATAAATGCCTAATCCTGAGTTATTTATTATTATTTTTTCTTAAATGTAAATATTGTCAGTAATTTGTTTTTTATATGATTTAGTTTTTGTAATTCTTTTTTGAGGTTTTTATCACACACACACACTAAGAGAGAGAGAGAGAGAGAGAGAGAGAGAGAATTAAGCGTAGTAGTAGTAGTATTTTCAGGCAATATATATACACTAAAAGAGAGAGAGAGAGAGAGAGAGAGAGAGAGAGAGAGAGAGAGAGAGAGAGAGAGAAAAAATTTAACATAGTAGTAGTATTTTCAATTAACAAAGATATATATAAGCTTGTAAGAAACTTTACGCTATAGGTTTGTGTGTGTGTGTGTGTATTCGATTCAGATGGGGTGACGGAGTACAATTATGGTGAGAGAGAGAGAGAGAGAGAGAGAGTTACAAGGAGTTACAAGGACAAGTAGCACCTCAAAAGGTCTTACGACCCATACCAAGGAGGTACCGTAGGTGTAGTAGTAGTTGCTAACTAATAGTGAGAGAAAAGTATAGTAAAGAGAAGGCTCTCCCCACCCATCCACCCACCCGCATTGCGGGTATGGAAATGGAAATGTACCTAACCCGGAGGAAAAAAGGCCGGACTAGGAAATTTTTGTACAGGAAAGGAGGAAACAATCACTTTAACTCTAACAGGCTTGGCAGAACTTTGTCTAACTGTTTCTTGAACTGCTCTATCGAGGAACTATCAACTACCTCTGCTGGTAGCTGATTCCAGACATTGCAGATTTTATATGTGAAGAAATTACCTAACGTATTATGGCGGAAGCGTTTCAAGTCTAGTTTCCATCCATGGTTTCTAGTTGCATTAGTGTTTAAGCTAAACAGGCACTGATAATCAATGTTTTCATATCCACGAAGGATTTTGAAAACTTCAATTAGTTGACCTCTCAAGCGTCTCGTCTCTAATGAGAAGAGACCTAGTGCCTGCAGCCTTCTCTTTTAGCCCATGTGCTTAATTGATGGGATCAGCTTGGTGGCCCTAGCCTGGACTCTCTCAAGCCTCGCAATGTCTTTCTTGAGAGTCGGCGACCAGAACTGCACAGCATATTCCAGATGTGGCCGAACCAAAGAATTGTACAGAGTGAGGACTATCTCTTTGTTTCTAAATCTAAATTGCCTCTTTATGTAACCAAGAAGCCTCTGGGCTTTCTTCTCTACTTCGAGGCACTGCTTGGAGAATTTGAGGTCACTGCTGATCAGTACACCTAAGTCTTTCTCCAAGTCAGTACTACTAATTTCACTTCCCAACAAAGAGTAACTGGCTCTCTGATTGGCTGGACCTATGTGCATCACTTTACACTTGTCCAAATTGAATGGCATCTGCCATCGTTCAGACCACTCTCCTACTTTCTCTAGGTCTTTATGTAGTTGTTCTACCTTTTCAAATGATGAAGCATTACACCCTAACTTGGTGTCATCAGCAAATTTTGCAATTCGACTGACAATGCCCACATCTATATCATTAATGTAGATTATAAAGAGTAGTGGACCTAGAACTGAACCTTGAGGAACCCCACTTGTGACTGATGCCCAACTTGAGGCTTCCCCATTGATTACTACTCTTTGGCGCCGGTCAGTCAGCCAATTCTCAATCCATTTAGAAAGCATGCCCCTTATTCCCAGTGCACGGGTTTTTGCCATCAACCTCTGATGAGGTACTTTATCAAAGGCTTTCTGAAAGTCCAGATAAAGGATGTCTATTGCCCGGCACTGGTCATACTCGGAAAGCATACCGTGGAAAAATTCAATCAAGTTGGTCAAACATGAACGCCGACGCCTAAAACCATGCTGTGAATCATACAATAAATTATATGATTCAAGATGATCTACTATTCTATCTGCAACTATACCCTCCAATACCTTTCCTACTACAGATGTAAGGCTGATTGGTCGGTAGTTTCCAGGAAGATGGCGATCTCCCTTTTTAAATATGGGAGTCACATTTGCTTCCTTCCAGTCAGATGGGACCTCTCCTGTTTCAAGCGATATATTGAAGATAGCAGCCAGGTGAGGGGTCACCTGGTCACATACCTCTCGCAAGACCCTAGGAAGAAATTCATCAGGACCGGGAGATTTATTGACACTTAATTTACCTATTCTGTCTCTAACTTTTGCTTCACTGCATTGGACTCTTTTTATGGTAACACCCTCATGAGTAGTGCCTGGCTCAGGGATGTTACCCCCATTTTCTCGGGTGAACACTGATGAGAAATGGGAATTTAGAATGTCTGCCATCTCTTCATCAGAGTTTTGCAAGACACTGTTCCCATCATGCAATGGGCCTATCTTGTTTCTAATTGGTTTTCTGCTGTTTACATAACCAAAAAACTCCTTGGGATTCTCCTTACACAAGGCTGCAATCCGGAGTTCCTCGTTATGCTTGGCTCTGTCTACAAGTGATTTCACCTTCCTACGTAGGTGGTAATATTCACTTTGTATCTCTAAATTACCAGTTCTTTTGAACTGGCGGTAGGCTGCCTTTCTTTTCCTAATTGTAGCTGCTATTTCTCGTGTGAACCATTTGGGTTGGGACATTGGGGATCCAACTAGCTTAGAGGGCACGAACATTGATTGTTGTGCCATAAAGCAGTCTCGAAATAAGCACCAGGACTCATTCACCCCTTGGCCCATTTCCAAATGCATTGCACTAACTCCCTTTCTCAGATTACAAAAATCTGCTCTACTGAGGTCGGGTTTGCTCTGTTTCTGAATTTTAACTTTAGACTTGGGTACTTGCAGTGAGAACCTAATTATATTATGGTCACTTCCTCCCAATGGCTCATCTACAGTCAAGCTAGAGACAAGGTCATCTTCAGAGGTGAACACAAAATCTAATATAATGGTTCCCTTTGTGGGCTCAGTCACCCACTGAGTCAAGAAAGCTTCATCAGCAAAGTCAATGAGCCTTCTTGATTCTGCATCTCCCGTTTTATCTACCCAGTTTACATGGCAGTTGAAGTCACCTAGTATAATGGTAATCTTCTCCCCTATTAGATCACTAAGTTCATTATATAACTTAGAATCATCATCAATGGGTTGGTGCGGTGGACGGTAGACAACAATGAATCTATACACTCCACTTCCCACTGTCATGTCAACACCTAACACTTCTTGTTCTGACCCGACTTTACAGATCACTGGATCTAGGGAGTCTCGGATATACAGGGCTACTCCTCCTCCCTCCCGATCGGGTCGGTCTCTATGAAATAATCTAAAGGTAGGGAGTTTAATGCACTAGTAGTAATTCAGTCAACACACACACACATACACACACACACAGAGAGAGAGAGAGAGAGAGAGAGAGAGAGAGAGAGAGAGAGAGAGAGAGAGAGAGAGAGAGAGAGAGAGAGGATGCTGGAAGGGAGGAAGA
>JAWQEG010006466.1:5000-18616 GCA_033782935.1 Petrolisthes cinctipes
GCATGAAATAATGAAAGACCGCAGAGTGAAGAGTTAAGGGGTTGGAGGAGGAGGAGGAGGAAGGAAAGGAGAGGGGGGGAGGAGAAGTAAGAGGGGTAGAAGGAGTAAGAGAGAGGGGTAAGAGGTGTAGAAAGAGTAGTAGAGAGAGTAGTAGAAGAGTAGAATCGAGGAAAAGGAGGAGGAAGAGGAGGAGGAGGAGGAGGATTAGTAAAAGGGGAAGAAGGAGTATTAGAAGAGTAAAATCGAGGAAGAAGAGGAGGAGGAGGGAAAGGAGTATGAGGGGGAGGAGTATGGAGGAGGAGTTATGGGGAAGGAATCTGAAGCACCCCCACCACCACCACCACCACACATTGTCCCCTATGGAGGCTCTCACCACCACCACCACCACCACCATTATGAAGGTTCAGTCGTCTCCCTTCCTTCTATTGACGTCTGTCGATATACACGTCAGTCATTGGATCCACAGGCACGTTAATTGCCATGTAATAATAATTGGTCCAGTTTTAAAGAGAGAGAGAGAGAGAGAGAGAGAGAGAGAGAGAGAGAGAGAGAGAGAGAGAGAGAGAGAGATCATATAAAACAGACACACACACACACAGAGAGAGAGAGAGAGAGAGAGAGAGAGAGAGAGAGAGAAAGACAGAGAGAGAGAGAGAGAGAGAGTTGTGTGTGTGTGTGTGTAAAGGCAGAGGGAAAAATAAGCTCGCGGTATTTCCGAATGAAGAAGAATAAAGAAGTAGTCTAGAAAAAAGAAGACACATGAAAACAACATAAACTAAGACTCGACATAAAAAAAAAAAAAAAAAAAAAAAAAACTATAACTTTTTTGACAAACCAGGAAGTAATATAAAAAACAGAGATGATAAAAAAAAAAGAAGCTGTATGCAAGTAAGGGATGTAGGAATAACCAGGTCATGTACCCATTTAATCCCCGTGTACCTAAAACGTCCCATCATATCCACCTTTGTACCCATGCAGTGTGTAAATCATGGATGGTTAATATTTCAAAAGTGAACTCAATACCGTACAGTCGGTCTCAGGAATTCGTATACACCACTGTGGCATCAATGTTTCGTAACAACTAGAAAATTGAGTACACTTGCAATCCAAAATTTGTATCCAGGTCTTGTTGAAGTTTTTCGAATCAGTTGACATACTAGTGAAACAATGACAACGCCTATCCTGTTTCATATTTGCTTGAACTCGCTAAATTAATACTCGATCAGGCCATTTGAAGCAAGCCTGGGTACATATTTTGGATTGCGAGTGTACATACATTAAATTCCTAACACCAAACTTTCCTATATATAGTAATGTTATTTGGTAATATTTGAATCAGTCGGTAGAATTATCTTTACAGCATGTATGTCGTCCAGAAACCGCCTGCTTCAGATCTCGGGCTTCGACTTAGGTGGGCTATATAGAGATTGTGGTGCGCGAGTGTAAGTACAACCTACAATAAAGTTACCTACAATATACAGAAAGACCTACTGAATTACCGGTAAGATTTCATCCTTACATTTCCTGTCTTCACTTGAACACCTATTTTAGTAAACACTCAGTCGGAGTTATAATAATTCAGCACAACCTCTTCTATACACGTTATACCTTTCTATACACGTTATAAACACAACCTCTCTATACATACAACATTTCTATACACACAACCTCTCTATACATTACAACATTTCGATACACACAACCTCTCTATACATACAACATTTCGATACACACAACCTCTCTATACATACAACATTTCGATACACACAAGCCCGCTATACATCTATACATACAACCCTAAAGTCAGCCGTGCCGTCATCAGCAGAGTCAGCTTGATAACAAGAACTCACCCCCATCCCCAACAACTCACCCCCATCCCCAACAACTCAGCCCCCATCCCCAACAACTCACCCCCATCCCCAACAACTCACTCACCCCCATCCCCAACAACTCACTCACCCCCCATCCCCAACAACTCACTCACCCCCATCCCCAACAACTCACCCCCATCCCCAACAACTCACCCCCATCCCCAACAACTCAACCCCATCCCCAACAACTCAGCCCCATCCCCCCCATCCCCAACAACTCAACCCCATCCCCAACAACTCACTCACCCCCATCCCCAACACCATCCCCGGCTGACAACAGGAACAATGGGGTGTACACTTGAAGCCTCGGATCATCTGGGGATTTAAACCAAGAACGACTCGTCTCTAATGAAAAAAGGAGTAGGATCAGGGAGACGTAACGCTACTGACACGTGTAACCTGTTGTTCCCTCTTTCTGACTTGGGTGTGTTATAGTTTCTCACATCGACCACCTGACTCGGTGTGTATATTTCGCATCATCATGGCAGCTCTGATCTTTCTTATAGTGAGAGAAAAGCTGCTATTTGTGCATCGTCTTAAGATTGAGTTTTACGATTGAATTGATGAGGGAAGTTAATATGTTCGGCACTACAGAGTTGTCAATATATGTCACGCATCCCACCCAACCAACCCAGTCAGTCAGCCAGGCCAAAGCTGCTCCCTCTATCTTAATCATCCGTCTCTCTTATCCTCCTTATCTCGCCCCACACTATCGCCCCCAGCAGAGGTGTCTGTCTTGTCAGTCTTGGTGTGTCACTATCTATAGCCGACTCCTCTCTGGCCACGAGTTATCTTGCTCTTTACCGGGTTTATCTCTACGATATATACGTTAAGTAACAAAAAAAAAAAAAAAAAAAAAAAAAAAAAAAAAAATGAAAATATGAAAAAAATTGTATCCCAGCCTTAACTGATATCATGAGAAAACAGACACGTAATTTCTTTTCCCATTCATCCTACACCCTTAAAAGTCACACACACACACACATACCCTCACCTTCTGCAAATACAAATAGACACAAACACCAACCAACTGTCTGCTATCAACCTGGTGATGAATAGACAGTTGGTGGTGGTGGTTGTGAGGGCAGATGGTGGAGGTGGAGAGATTATGATGGTGGTGGAGGATGAGAGTGGATGGTGGTGGTGGTGAGAGTGGGAGGTGGTGGTTGTGAGGGCAGATGGTGGTGGTGGAGGGTGAGAGTGGATGGTGGTGGTTGTGAGAATAGGAGGTGGTGGTGGTGGAGGAGGTGGTGGTGATGTCTCTCAGAACGGACAGATAACGTGGTGATGTGTGAGATAAGGTTGATGTCGGCCTCGTCTTGGTGACCAGGTGAGCCGAGGACAAACAAAGCCTTCCCAGGTAACATCAACTGATAACATTTGACACCATCTTATCAGCTTCATCCCGGGGCCTAACTTCACTTTACCTAACAATTCTACACCCTAACTTCACTTTACCTTACAATTCTACACCCTAACTTCACTTTACCTTACAATTCTACACCCTAACTTCACTTTACCTAACAATTCTACACCCTAACTTCACTTTACCTAACAATTCTACACCCTAACTTCACCTTCTATACCAGTAGACGCATGTCCTCGTACACTTAAAACTTCATTAAATTATTATCCTAACAAACTTTTCACTAATTATCGTGAGCTCATTAGTATTATAAACGACTAAGGCAACTCAGCAAGATGCATTTCACAACGACCCTCATGAATGTAGAGTAAATAATAATAATAATAATAATAATAATAGAAAAACGAAGAGGCAAAACATGACGATAATTTGCTTTGTTTTGCAGCTAGAAAAAATCTCTATCAACTGATTATGTATTCCCTATTAATATTATTCTTGATATAACAAGGATATGGAGACATTACTGCCCTCAATTGCATATACTGTATACATGTAATCACTCACTTTTCTATATTACTGCCCTCAAATCTGTATATACTTTATACATCAGATAACTCACTGTCTTGTTTTCATTACTCCCCTCATATGTATACTGCCTGCAAATGTATACTGTATTAATCAACTCACTCACCAGGCTTCATTACTACCCTCAAATATATATACAGTATACATGTAATCACTCACCTGTCTTCATTACTGCCTTCAAATGTAAATGTATAGTATAATGCCTGCAAATGTATATACAGTATACATCAAATCACTCACCTGCATGGCTTGAATTCTTGACAACATTGACAGGAACAACATCAACCCATCTGAACTTCGAGGGGTTACCAAACCCTTAACCCGACTCATCAAGGAACAGTGAGTGGACCTTCTGAAAACAAGAGGTACAACTTGAGACGAGTATCACAATTTCCAGCGTCTTGCTTTTAAAAGGGGAGATTCTCAGGTTGGTAAAATGGAAGGTCTGTGATTCCTCCAAACTATGCCAGGAAACAGATGACCACAATGATACTTTAATGAGGGATATGTTTCGTGGCATTGTTTGGTGGAATTAGTTGCCCACCAATTTACCCTCAATAGTGACTACAGAATCTCGTTAACACCACCACTTTATATAATTATAATGCTGCCTCTCCATCTATGATCTCCAATAGTCTGCACTCTGAAGTATTTGTATCGGAAAAGTGCAAAACTATACTGATAAAGAATTTACCGATAATTTATTAGGCTTGGCTCTTTACCTCAAACCACAATATGATACTGCATACAAACATTTACTATTAATTTACACTTATTGATGAATGACCATGGTTTTAATTAATAATGGTTACCTACAACTAGCTGGTACCGATAAATACTGTACAAGTGGCAGGTCAAAAGGCTGAGAAAGATATGGTAATAAAATACTTGTTACAACCTCACCAGAGTTAAGGGGTTATATTAGTATACTTTTAAAGGTACATTATAGGGCCTTGATTCCTCCAAAGTATGCCAGGAAACACGACAAGATAATCAATAATAATGGTATCATGTTGCCTGGAATAGTTTGGAGCAATCGGTTGCTCCAGATTTACAAACACTGCACTAGGCTACTACCTTTAATTAACAGGAAAGAGATAAACACTGAAGTAAGTCCATCATTTCCCATCATAAGCACTGCAGGCGTAACATGACATTTTTAACAAGTAAAGAAATAATACTGAATAACGTTGGTATTATTCATCTGTTATCAGCATGCCGTGTAGTAGGTAAGGATGATTGCTCTGGTACACGTCAGAAAGGAAGCATGCTTGACCTAGTCTTCCTGTGGAGTTACCAGTAGCTTATCAACTCCAATAAAACACCATCCAAGAATTCCATGTAAAAAAAAATATACGTACCCTCGACATGCTAATCTCTCACTAAACCCCATAATTTGTAATGGGGGTGTTGTTGCTCTTTACTGGTACCACGTGACTGACTGTGAGGGGGGGGGGGTGCCAAGAGAGTAGCCTAGACAAGAAAAAATATGATACACGAAACCTATTGAAAAGAAGGAAGAGGCATTATAGGAAAAGTTTGGCTGCAAAGGGAAGGAAGGAGTGTTGGGTGTGTGTGAAGAACGGCTTTCCGTCACGTCACCTCGCGTGGCTTTCCACAAGCAGAGGGAAAAAAAAAAAACTGTTACTACTAATAAAGAAAACTCACATAAAAGGCTGGCATTTCTTTCCTCTCGCCATTTTCTGTTTGATGGTGTAAATCATCAGCTGTTGAGGAATATACATAAGAAATTCGTACAAACCACTACAGTCCTGCCTCCCACATGCCTCACTGACTATCCTGATTTATAGGAGCCTCTAATTTTCTTCTAAAGGAGGGATGCATTGGTTATTCATCACTGTAGTGGCACAGACTTCCTGATGATAAATAATACCGAGGTTGAGAATCAATAGAAAAAAACATGGCTGCCAATTGATACCTCCAACAAGTACTTAGCGAAAATTTATGACGTTGAATTCCTATAATTTACGCAATGCTCCCGTTTTCCAATGTTTTTATGTATCAAAACAATCAGACACAACACATTTAGTATTGTGCAGACTGTGTAAATTGTAGGTTGGTTACAGGAGACAGCAAAACACTCCAGGACTTGGCTCTTCCATACAATGCTACACAATTCATTATAATTATAGCAATCACCGCTATGATATACTTGACAAAAATCACGTGTCATAATACTACTTGTAGGATATGGCAATCTGGATCAGAATTATTATGCTGTCAGGCATCATAGATTTACACGTGGCCTTGGTTATGCACAGAATTGACTGCGTAAATAACTGTACAGTGTTAGACTTTACAGTATATTGGTAAGCATGATATTAGTTCCTGAAGTAAGTCTTGGCTATAAAGGAGAATTGTTTTGGGAAATTATCTTCACAGTTGTAAGAATATGGTGATGGGAGAAGGGGCCTTATTCAAGAACTGGTTCGTATTGTCGACGATGGCGTGGTACTGATACGATGCCCTCTGATGACTGTCTAAGGAGTCGTCGTACCGGTACTACACTATCGTTTTTACCATGACTGTTCTTGAATATAACATCTATACACGGCACCATTGATATAAGTATAGTAGGCTACAACATTAGGCTACTCTCACTACCATTACAGTCTGGGCTATAATAGTTTATTTAAATTCATTATATATTTTTAACTTCAACTATAACCTCCAAACAAGTGTTATTATCATTAACATGTAGCAAATTATTTACCTATTAACGAATATTGCTGAAACAATTCCAACAATCCAATAATGTCACTTACCAGTATGTTAACTCTTGGGTGTTCCTAACCCTTTTTTCACACACAACACTTTTCTTTAACCATACTACTCGGCACATATTGGATTTTCCCTTATTGAATGATAGAAAGCAATAATCGAACGTGGAAGCAGGAAAGAAATGATGCGGTACCACCCCCTCTGTCAGCCTCAACGTGACTGATCTTCCCGCCAGAAATGTGTAGGAACTCATTTGACTTCCTGGTTACTATTATTACTGTAAATTAATATATGCAGTGTCATTAAATTATATTGTTGTCTCTCAATATTATTTGGTATATTGTAAACTCTTGAAGCATTTGTGATTATTAAATAAATAACTGCATACATACAGTACAGTTATTTATGTTTTAAATCATACTTTACAGGAAATCCTTTACAATTACTTAACATGATTTATTCATATTAATTAACCTCTCAAATAATCTACCAACAAGAATTATTATAATAATATTGTTACTAACAGAGGATGTTTAAGGTGTTTTACCAGCAGCAACATTTTCATAGTAACAAGGATACTGAAAAAAGGATAGGCCACTCAATGTTTATTTGGTGTGGTCGCTGTGACTGACTGGGACGGTGGCGCCTCTAGCGGCCAAAAGGAATCAACACTCCAGCTCCCATTTGCTTCCCTATATCCTGATTAATTTTTGAGTCTGATTTTCTTTCCTAGTAACGCACAGGACATTAGATACTAATTATTTGACTATAGAATGAATAATTATATTCATTGTGATCAAATTACATAATAAATTACGATAATATCTACACAAAGACCTAATATATTGCTAAAAAAAAACATTCATACATATTATCTAAAATGAGTGTTATTTATGATATCTACAATACTGTTTCTCAATAGTATTCTGATATATAATTGAAGAATAGGATAGCCATACAGATTTTATAGACTACTTAAAACTACAAAACAATGAACTCTAAGTACAGTACAGTACATACAGTATGGTATTGTCATCACCAGTACATTAGAGCATTATAACTTTACTATGAGTAGCAGTTACATGTGTTTTAGAATCCATCGTTTCCTGTTTTCTTTCTTAGCTTGAGAGGCTCTAAAATTCAGGAGTTATAACTTTCATTATATTTTGTTGTCTGCATGCCTACAGACAGTAAATAGAAAATAGAAAACATAAGGTAGGCTATATATCATCATCTGACACCAGTTAATATCAATGTCATTACCACCAATATAAATACTGTATAACTATCACAATCAGTCAAATTTGTACTTGGTAACTTGCTAAAGTATGTAAAAATTTGTATTTCAGATCTTTTGAATGGCGGAAAAGTGATAGATTATTCCACTTAGAGTTGGTGGAACAGTTTATTATTGAGCACACAGTAATCCCCATTTCAGTCACAAAATCAACTTCACTACTCTTCCCAGTACTAGAATCCTAGAAGACAAGAAGTTTTACCAGTTTGCTGTTTGGAGACAACTGATAATAATTTGACATTATTTACCTTCAGTCGGATTGTTGTCGATCTACAGTTCTTATAAAATACTTCAGGTTGAGAATTGATATCAGTCTTAAACCCTTTAAAGATCTCGAGTTGGTAGTGGCTTACTATACCAGTGGTTGGGGTCGGACACAGGACACTCGAGAGGCACAGTTAAGAGGCCACAAGTAGGTTTGAGTGAGGAGGGAGGGGCAATCCAGTCAACCAACCATACAACAATTGCCTTCAGATGAATAACGACCATCATCCCATATAGTCCTTATCATCTATAGTACTTCCGTATCATCCACCATCCCATATTATCATCCCTCACAGTCCTGTCCAGTCGAGGGAAGCTGGTGTAGGCGGGTGTGTTGATAATGATGGATCTGGTGTAGTTTAGGGAGAGGTGGGTCGGGGTAGCGGGGTGGTGGCGTGGGAAAGAGGAGCCCCCATCCAGTCTTTGTGTCCAGGAAGTATTATCATAGAGAGTGAGGTGGGGAGGTAGGTAAGGGTGGGAGGTATGTGGAGGTGGGGAGGTAGGTAGGGGTGTGGAGGTATGTAGAGGTGGAAAGGTAGGTAGGGGTGAGGAGGTAGGTAGGGGTGGGGAGGTAGGTAGAGGTGGGGTGGTATATGGAGGAGGGGATGTAGGTAGGGGTGGGGAGGTAGGTAGAGGTGGGGAGGTATGTAGGGGTGGGAGAGAGGTAGGTAGGGGTGGAGGCCAGTTTTACACTACCATACCATACCATCACCATACTAAGTCTCCCATTACAGTCCCCCCCACCATCACCACTCCCTCTATACTTAAGGACCCTGTGATCATGTATTAAAATTGAGGGCTACTGATTCCTCCTGACTATGCCACGAAACAAGCTCATTCCAAATAAGTGGTGTTTCGTGGCATTATTTGAAGGACTCATTTACCTCCAATTTTCTGACTATATCACAGGGTCCCTTAAGATATTGCCGTTATCATCATTACACTTACACTTATGTCACACCATCATCACTACTACTACTACTACTACTACTACTACTACTACTACTGGTACCTCTCCCTCTTCATACTACTCCCACCACCACCTCTAGACTACACTTTACGCACCACAATCACTATTTTCACCCCACTACTCCCACCGCGACCATTATAGTCACCCCACTATATTCTCACCACTACAGTCACCACCACTACTCTCACCATCACCACAACAACAGTGCTCACCTCACTACCACAGTCCATTTGTTGTTGTTGTTGTTACATATTTTTCTATTTACTACTAGTATTCTTTGCCGTCAAGCCTATACTCTGTCATTCAGTAATCATAACCATCCGTCACATTTACAGTCATTAGAAGTCAATATAATTCAGCTACCCTTTTATAAATCACATCGTATTTTAATTCATTCATGATCATAACTACGTCATTAGTATACAGTTCCAAGGCGGATACAATAATAACTACAGTGTAGAATTTTAAAGAATGTTGGAAGTAGCTTGAGGAAAGGGAGGTCATAGAATTAGATCAGTGGAACAGATAGTTACATTGGAGTGCCTTGATTTCTCCAAAGTATGCCAGGAAACAGGACCAGATGAACAAAAATAATGGTGTTCTGTTGCTTGGAATAGTTGGAGGATTCAGTTGCTCCAGATTAACCAACATAAAATTTCCCCCATAAGGTAGGGAATACAGGATGACTGAGGACTGGAAAGATCGAACTCAGCAGGATAAAATCAAAGTCTTGTGAGAGATGGGGGTCATGGGTGAGTGACAAAGGAGGAGAGAGAGACTGACTGTTGAAGGGATCACAGAAGGATGTCCGGGGCTAAGGAAGTCTGAGGGGAGGAACGATAGAAGTCCAGGAAGGGGACAGAAAACGTCTGAGGGAGAAAATAAGCTCTGAGAGGAATAGTGTATCTGAGGGGAGTCTGCAGATGAAAGAGTGGGCCAGCTGGAAGCCGCTCCTCCTCCCTGGGGCTACAGAGACGGTTGGTGACTCCTGGCTGACTTCTGGACCCCCCGTGGACTGCTAAGAGGATGGATGCCAACTCTGCCTCACAAGTCACTCACTCACCCTCCATTACCCACTGTCATTGTCACTGTCACTGTTACTGTAAACATTGCTACACACATTCTGTACTGCCGACCGTCAAATATGTGATGTCATGCAATGTTAGAAATTATATATAAATGACTTGGTGTTTATCATGATTCAATGCATTTACATTCTCGTCAAAAATATTATGAATAATTGCTTCACCTCTGATTCATTGATATAGAGAATACAAACACTTACCATAATATATGCCCATATTGGCTAGTTTATTGCATACAACTCACACCTTAAAGAGAGAGAGAGAGAGAGAGAGAGAGAGAGAGAGAGAGAGAGAGAGAGAGAGAGAGGCGTAGCGTTAGTAGCACTGGTCCTCAACGACGTCTCAATCAAGCTCACCACGCCGACCCATTCAGTCTGGGAGTCACACGCCTTATCTGAACCATCCATCCATCCATCCTCTCCACCACCACCACACCTGGCCCTCATGATGCTTCCCCCTTCCCTCACACACTCTACCCTGCTTTGCCCTTCCCTGCCCTGCCCCACTTGTCCCTTTCCCTGCCCTGCCCTACTCGTCCCCTTCCCTGCCCCACTCGTCCCCTTCCCTGCCTTGCCCTACTCGTCCCCTTCCCTGCCCTGCCCTGCCCCACTCGTCCCCTTCCCTGCCTTGCCCTACTCGTCCCCTTCCCTGCATGCCCTGCCCCACTCTTCCTTGCTTTCCCCTTCCCTGCCCCATTTTTCCCCTACCCTGCCCTGCCCCATTCTTCCACCTTTGCCCTTCCCTGCCAGTTTGAAATTCTATCATTTTATTGAACTGTATAGCAACTTTTTATTTTCACCAACACTCTATCACAATATAAAGAAGAAAACTAGACCAGTAGTGTAATATTATGTTGGCACGACGATGCTTGCTTCAATTCTTTCATAGGAACTTGTAAACACATGAAACTTGTCCCGTGTTTTGCTTACCCTGACGAACAGATTGTTTCAAAGACTCGATCAAACAGTTTAGACGAGAACAGTTACAAAGAGAACTGGTTACAATACAGACACATAACTCACTGACTACCTATATCAGTGTTAGTCATAGTGATCATTTCTTGTGGTCAATATTTCTTGTGGTCAAAATTATTAGTATGTGTGTGGATCTAATAATTATACAGGTGTACATACATACATACATACATAACTCATTCGTTACCTTATGTGTGTATATCGTCGTAGATTTATATGAACGTATGTGGTATAGTGTATATTAATTAAATAATCACATAGTTAATTGTCCTCATAATACATTGTTTTATCCCCAAAGATGCATCACCTGTCAATGTGCCAAAAAATAAGACTACGTGCCAATTTATCATGAAGTCCTAACCTAAGCAACACGTTAAGGAGGAAGTATTGTGTTGGTAATTCTGGAGCAACTGAATCCTCCAGACTATTCCAAGCAACAGAACACCATTATTTTTGCTCTTCTGGTTCAGTTTCCTAGCATACTGTGGAGGAATCAAGGCACTCCAATGTAACAAAAAAGAATTACCACCTTAAGCAGTTCATAACAAAACATCGGAAAGAGACGACCGACGAGTTACATTCACTCTAAAGAAGTTAACTTGCCATTCAGCGTTATTCCTTTTTCTTCTTATTATTATTATTCTTCTTGGAGGGTATTCATAATTTCCAACATCTTTTTTGTCTGGCTGTGGCGCGTGGAACTGGAAAGAATAAAAAAAAAAAAAAAATAAGGAAAAAAAAAGGGGAAAAAAAAAAAAAACTTAATCGTCACTCCATTGCTCTTTAAACGGCCTCACCATACATACATACATACATACATACATACATACATACATACTCGTCTTGTTGGAGGTCTTTCAGATGTTTACCCTAATGATCGGCGCTGTTGGACAAGGGGAAAAAATGGGTAGAGGTTGTGGGAGCCGCGGGTCTGTCAGTTAGGGTCCAGGCGGGGGGTGCTGCTGTTTACATAAGGACGGGGGCAGGGGGGGGTAGAGGGAGGGGAGGAGCATAAGAGAAGCAAGAGAGGTGAAGAGAAGAGAGAATGGAAGGATAGGAGTAGCAAGAGAGGCGAAGAGAAGAGAGAATTGAAGGATAAGAGAAGCAAGAGAGGTGAAGAGAAGAGAGAATGGAATGGACGGATAAGAGAAGCAAGAGATGCGAAGAGAAGAGAGAATTGAAGGATAAGAGAAGCAAGAGATGCGAAGAGAAGAGAGAGTGGAAGGAATGGAGAAGGAGTGAGGAGCATAAGAAAAGCAAGAGAAGTGAAGAGAAGAGAGATTGGAAGGAGGGGGTGAGGAATGGAAAGGAGGAAAAGTGAGAAGCTTAAGAGAAGAAAGAGACGAGAGAAGAGATGGATGAGGATGAAGATGAATAATAAAAGAGACAGAAGCTGAATAGTGAATCTACAATAGAAATATGGACGTGATAATATTATGTCCCGAAACAATTATTGAATAGTAATTTGCAAAGTAAACACCATGGAAACTTGGAAATATAACAAGGAAGAGAGAGAAAGCTACGGAACTTCAATATTATTGCATTACCCCGAGCTGACCCAGGGTTGATAGTCTTTACTGAATTTAAAGTCTTTAAGTTGATAGTCTTTACTTGTTGGGAAAGGTAGTATTCCCTTGTGAACTCATTTGGCTACATGGTCAGTATGTACTAATTCGGTAAACTGGCACATGATTGAAACAATACATTATTATTGGTAAAAGATTATAACAGGAATTTAAAAGAAGCTGGTAAAATGGAAAAGAAGCTTATAGTAAAATGGATGGAAAAATTATTAATCTTGAAGATGAAACTGGTTGTAGTGACGTGACAAAAGTGAAGAGTGCATTGGCTGTGAAGGGGAGGAGACAATACCTCCACAACAATACACACAGACAACAAGGGAATCCCAGTGTGACTTGTGGCAGCGTCAGGTTTCATTCGTCCCTCTTCACTATCTTTGGGACAGACGCATTCAATGACGAGGCTGGGTTCGTTCATCAGTATAGACGTGCAGGCCAGGCCGCCTTCAACTGCAAATGAAAAAATACAAACATATAGAATTGTTGGAATATTTTGTGTTGGTAAAATCAAAATGCATAAGTTGTGAGATAACCGTGTATGGAAGAGGAGTGTAAGTGGACAAAGCGACGGGCCTCCACTCCAGTGAAAGACATTAAAAGATGGTCGTGTTTGGCCAGCCGTCACAAAGGGCCACTTCCCACGCACAGGGAGGGGGGCGGCGGGGCCCTGTTGGTACTGGGCCTCGTCACGGCCACTCTGCACGCCGGGACGAGTTGGACGAGTTTTAATGAGGCAGGAATGTTTGTGCTGACGACTGAGTTATTTAAAGGGAATCAAATCCACCTCCTTCTCCGCCTGGTGTGTCAGAGCGACTTCCACACCCTGGAAAGATAGTCAGCTGAAGGATTATCAAGTCACTTAGAGAATATCTTTCTACTTTA
>JAWQEG010006467.1:2500-33820 GCA_033782935.1 Petrolisthes cinctipes
CTTCCCTCCCCTCTCCTTCTCTCCCTATCTCTCCTTCTCTACTTATCTTTTCTCACATTGCCTCTTCCCCATTATCGTTTCCTCTCTTTCTTTTTTCTTTTGTTTCATAAATCATTCTTTCACTAACTCCTTATTTATCTTCGTGTCTCTATCCCCTCCTTCATCTTATACTCCTTCTCTTCCCTGTTCTCCTTCCCCTCCTCCTACTCCCCCCACACCCTCTTACCACTCTCGTCCCCTACTCACCCCACCAATTCACCCCACTCCTACTCCCCCACCCCCAACACCACCTTACCCCTCCTCTTCCTACACACCCCACACTCTCTTACCCCTTCTCCTACTCCCCCCACCCCCCACACCATCTTACCACCACTCCTCCTCCTATCTCCTACTACCCCCCACCCCTGTTACCCCTCCTCTTCCTCCTCCCCCCTTCCCCCCACAGCCCCCAGGAGGACTAACGGGTCGTCAAGGATAACCACCAGCAGCAGCAGCAACACCAGCAACAAACTCAGTATCCTCATAGCCCAGTCTTTGTTGTATATACCTCTACCTTCCTTGTCTGTATGTCTGTCTGTTTGTCTGTCTCTCTCTGTCTTATATATTGGACCTCTACCTTCCTTCCTTGTCTCTCTGTTTGTCTGTCTCTGTCTCTCTCTCATGTGTACCTCTACCTTCCTTCCTTGTCTGTCTGTCAATCTATGTCTCTGTCTTATATACTGGACCCCTACCTTCCTTGTCTCTCTGTCCTGTCTGTCTATGTCTCTGTCTCTCTCTCATATACTGGACCTCTACCTTCCTTCCTTCTCTCTCTCTCTCTCTCCTCTCTCTCTCTCTCTCTCTCTCTCTCTCTCTCTCTCTCTCATATGAAAGAAAGAAGGAAGGTAGAGGTACAGTATAATATGAGACAAAGAGAGAGAGAGAAACATTACTTCAGAATAATGGCGACACAAGTTTCTCTATACATGAGGCTGATATTTCGAAATGGTACAGCCACAATCAAATATCCACAGACACTTTCCTTCCATCGTAGTATATAAATATCTTGGCAATAAAGAACGACACGTGTATAATTTTGCAGCACCTCATAATAATAATAATAATAATTGAAGGGGGTTGAGTTGACATAAGGTGTTGTTGTATGATTATATTTTGATAATAAAGAACAACACGTGTATAATTTAGCAGCACCTCATAATAATAATAATAATAATAATAATATCCACCAACACTTTCCTTCCATCGTAGTATAAATATCTTGGTAATGAAGAACAACACGTGTATAATTTTGCAGCACCTCATAATAATAATAATGATAATTGAGGGGGTTGAGTTGACATAAGGTGTTGTTTGATTATATATTGATATGATACTGATTTTATTTGCATGATGGAAGGAAAGTATCGTTGGTTAGTTGATTGTGGCTTTACATACATACATACATACATACATACATACAATCCAACACGTTCATTAAAATGTTATGAAAGTTGAAAGATCCCAATGCGTTTGAGACTGTAGTATGGGAATCTTTAAATGGGAATGTAGATATATATATTTTTTCCACTCTCTCTCTCTCTCTCTCTCTCTCTCTCTCTCTCTCTCATCTCTCTCTCTAATGTGTACCTCTACCTTCCTTTCTTCTCTCTCTCTCTCTCTCTCTCTCTCCTCTCTCTCTCTCTCTCTCTCTCTCTCTCTCTCACATGAGGGTGGGAGAGACAGTCCAGTGGGGTAACAAACAGACTTAAACGATAACATATCTCAAGATGACCAAGATAAGGTGCAGCAATAATACAAGTATCATATATATTCATTCTATCTCTCTCCTCTCTCTCCTCTCTCTCTCTCTCTCTCTCTCTCTCTCTCTCTCTCTCTCTCTCTCTCTCTCTCTTTTTTCATATATACTGTACTACTTCTACCTTCCTTTTTTTTATCTCTCTCTCTCATATACTGTACTACCTCTACCCTCTCTCTCTCTCTCTCTCTCTCTCTCTCTCTCTCTCTCTCTCTCTCTCGTACTGTACTACCTCTACCTTCCTCTCTCTCTCTCTCTCTCTCTCTCTCCCTCTCTCTCTCTCTCTCTCTCTCTCTCTCTCTCTCTCTCACACACACACACACACACCAGTAAACACACAAACTCTATCCACAAATCACACTAACACAAACCCAACTTGTTACGACATGCTCATATGAACTGAACGTAACACACACACACACACACACACACACACACCACACACACACCTGTAACTGTTAACCTCAAGACAATGTACAGTTGGAGACAAAAAAAAAAAAAAAAAAAAAAAAAAACACACACACCTGAAACGAGCCACTTTTCCTTCCCTCAGGTAATAATAATAATAATAATAATAATCGGTTTATTCAGCAGAATGCAGCCCTGAGGCTGAAAATATACAAACATAATAAATGACATAATGAATGAATGGATGAATAGGATGAGATATGTAATATATATACAAAGATGATACATATACAGACTGGATGATTACTTATTTATTATATTTATAATGGTGGGAATGGGGCTATTTTTGTATCTGTCTGTTCTTGTTTTGATTGGTTTTATTTTATTATAGTGACGGGCTGCCCTAGATGGAGGGGGTAGGGTGGGAGGCAGGAGTGGACGGAGTCTGGGGTGTACCAGCAACTTTTCACCAAAAGTCTGGAGGTCACGCTGGAATCTCTCTGTCAGTGAGGGTAGATTAAGGGAGATTAGAGCCTGGTCGTATGTAGTGTAGGTGACCCCCAGTATAATTTTACAAGCTCTCTTCTGTACCCTCTCCAGCCGTCGTTGTTGAGTGATGTTTAGTGATGATGACCAGGCTGGAGATGCGTATGTAAGCTTGGGTAGGATGAAAGTAGTATATATGTCCCTCAGTTGTTGGTGTAGGGCACCCAAGGACTTCATTGTTTTCAGCATGTAAAGTCTGTAGGTGGTTGCCTTGATGATGGTGGTGGTGTGCTGCTTCCAATCCAGTTTATTGTCAATGGTGACTCCCAGCAGTTTAGTAGACTCAACCAACTGTAGTGAGTGAGAGCCAATAGTAACATTAGGTGGTGGTACTGGAGTGGTGGATGTACTGATGTGCATTACTACAGTCTTGGTTTGGTTGATGGTGACATTATTTTCTGTGGTCCAGGATTGCAGGTGGTCAAGGATATGCTGTAGATGACTGTAGTCAGGAGAGTCATTGTTGATAGTGACTCCTACTGTAGAGTCATCCACATACTTCCAGCGGTGTGGTGTGTCAGTGAGGGCGTCGTTAATTAACAGCAGGAAACAAAGGGGCCCCATTTTGGTACCCTGGGGAACACCACAGGTCAGATTTTGAAAGGAGGAGGTGTGATTTTGATACCGTGTGACCTGCTGTCTCTCACACAGAAAGTCACACAGCCATGATACAAGATAGCCAGGGAGACCTAATTTTAGTCCTTTTTGTATCACTGTGGTGTGATCCACAAGATCAAAGGCCTTCCGAAAGTCTATGAAGGTTAAAGCAAGGGATGTTTTGCGCTTGTCTAGGTTCTGATAGATGAAGTCTAGCAGACTGACAAGGCAATGAGTGGTAGAGGTGGATTTCAGGTTGCCAAACTGTTGCAAGTCAATGTGGTTACTGATGGTATCATATGCCCAGTTGAATATAAAGTCTTCACAAATGAGACTTGGAACGGGAGTAATAGCAATTGGCCTAAGATCATTTAGTGTGGGAGGGTTTGGCAACTTAGGGATGGGTGTTATAAAAGAGGTTTTCCACTCGGCTGGACATTTGCCTTGTCTGAGGGAGGCATTAATTATTGAAGTGATGGGTACTGCAAGTTCAGGGGAAAATTCTTTGTAAATTTTGATGGGTAAGTCAATTGGAGTGGTGGATTTCTTTGGTTTGAGACTTAGCAATTTTTTGGCAACTTGAAATATTTCAATAGTAGGAGGAGGGGAGGAGGAGGGAAGGTAAGCTGGTAGGAGAGAGAGGTTGAGAGGAGGAAGGCTTTGACAAATGGTGGCAAAGTGGGTGTTAATCTGCTCTGCTGCTTCCTCGGCTGACACACCAGTGAGGAAATGGAGGGGTTTTGAAGTCTTTCCCAGGCCACAGAGGGTTTTTATCTTGGTGTACCACTGGCTGGAGTTGTTATGGAGGAGATGGTGCACCTTGGTGGGGTAATATGACTTCTTTACCTCACGAATTTCTCGGATTATCTGGTTCCTCAGTTGTTTGTACTGGTGGTTGTTGGTGTAAAACGCCTGATTACGAAGATCTAGGAGGCGTTTTATTCTTGGGGTTATCCATGGAAGGTCAGAGGGGTGTTTTTTGGATGTTTTTGAAGGGAAGAAATGATGGTAGGCCTCCATGACTGAAGAGTGATAATTTTCCCACTTGGTGTTGACATCTTCAGGTGTAGTGACCTCGTTCCATGGATATGTAGTCACCCACTGACCAAATTGTCTTAATGCTGAGTCAGTAAGTGGTCTATAGGTGGTAATGGTACATACAGGTGGTAGGGAGGTGGTGGGGGTTGGAGACCACAGTACAGATGAGTGAGGGCTGCGTCCCATGGGAGGGAGTGGCTGTGGTGGAAGGTACAGGTCGGCCATATCAGTCAATATCAAGTCCAGGGTGTTTTGGCCGTGAGTGGGGAAATCCACTACTTGACGTAGGCTGAGATGGTCGAGTATATCTCCCACATCCAGTTCATTGAAATCCCCACAAATGATCAATTTGCTGGAGGGTAATCTGATTTTCAGGGTGTCAGCAGTGGTGATGATGTGGTCAATGAGTAGCGGGCCGGTGGGGGAGCGTGGTGGATGGTAGGCCAGGCAGACGATGACAGATGCGGTATGGCGAGGATGGTATGGAGGTGTGACTTTGACCCACAAAGCCTCTATCTCCCTGGGGATTTCCACACCTAGGCTGGATGGGGACAGGTTCTCACGGGTAAACATGACCAAACCACCACCTCTACGGCCTGTCCTTAGCTGGTGAAATAATTGATAATTTTCAATGACACATGTTTCAGGGACCACTTGCCATGCTTCTGTAATTGCCACTATGTCTGGGTTCACTGATTTCACTGTAGTTGTCACTTCATCTAGTTTATTGTTTAAGTGTGTGTGTGTGTGTTTCATACGTTCGTAACTGTATGTATGTATGTGCTGGCAATACACACACACACACACACACACACACACACAGACAAGTACACATAGATAAGATTACTTACTACACACTGAATACCGTACTGAAAGTTGTACTCCAATATTTTTTTGCTTGCTCTCTTTCTCTCTCTCTCTCTCAACACACACACATTCTCTCTCTCAACACACACACATTCTCTCTCTCTCTCTCTCAACACACACAAACACACATTCTCTCTCTCTCTCTCTCTCTCTCTCTCTCTCTCTCAACACACACACACACACACACACATTCTCTCTCAACACACACACATTCTCTCTCTCTCTCTCTCTCTCTCTCTCTCTCTCTCTCTCTCTCTCTCTCTCTCTAGACGTAAGGTTTATTGTATATTTATTTTACCTAAATCTGACTCTTTTTCTCCTTTTTTCCCTTTCCCTTTCCTCTCACCTCTCTGTCGTATTCCTCCTATCTCTCTTTCCCTCTACCTCCCCCTTTACATCCCACCCTCACCCCTTCTACTTTTCCGTCTTCCCTCCTCCTTACTTTCTTTTCCCTCTTCTCCCTCTTTTACCTCTTTTCACTTTTCTTCCATCCTTCATCCTCCCTTCCTTTTTTCTCCCCTCATCCTCACCTCCTTTCATCATCCTCCCCTCCTTTCTTCTACCCTATCCCTCCTCTTTTATTCTCTCCTCATCCTCGCCTTCCTTCTACAGAATCTACACCCTATACCTCCTTACCTCCATTCTTCACTCTATCACCTCATTTCCCCTTTCCCATCATATCCCTCATTTCCTTCCCTCTGTATGTATGTATGTATGTACTCTGTATGTATGTAGCGTGACTGACATTGAAGGTAGCGCGTGTCTATACAGTAGGTGTTTCTGTTCACTTCCTGTCACGCAAACCACTCTACCACACACACACCACCACCACCAACACACACATCACCACACACCATCACCCCTACACCACTACACCACCACCACCACACACACACCACCACTACACAACACAGCACCACCATACCATAACCACTACACCACACACACACACCACAACCATCCACACCACAACCACCCAAACCACACATCACCACCACACACACACCATCACCACACCACACAACACCACCACCCACACCAACACACACATCACACACACCACTACACCCACACCACCCAGCTGTGTATGGTATGGCTGGCCACATGAGTTCTTACACAGGCTATATAGAAAGAGAGGTCATTCATTATTTTGTAAGTGGTACTATGAATGGTCTACCAAGTGACTCTGTGATTAGCAAAACAACACATCTAAAATCAACGTTGTATTGCAGTTACATAGTAATATATATAAACATCTCGCCGTAGGTATTCATTTTAAAGGTATATATATCCCACGAGTGTCTGGCGTGTCAAGTAACAATGAATGAGGAATAGCTATTACGACCCTCACTAATTCCAAGCACGTGTAACCCATCCTGGAACAGAAGGGGGAAGGAAATATTTGGGGTACACAAGATTGAAAAAAATAATAATAAAAAATATAAATAAATAAAATAATACTAAATAAATAAATAAATAAAATAAAAAAATATCTAGGAGGAAGAGGAGGAGGGGTCAGGCTGATGGTTCTGTAAATGATGGACAACACAGCTCATAATGTCCAGGGAATAAACAGACTACTTTTTTCAGCACCCATCGTCTTCTGAGGTGTTACAATGGTTCACACGAGCGAGAATTACGACGATAGTATTTATTTTTTTCATGTTTACAGTAGAGTACAGTGAGGGTCAATAATTTTATGTCCTGGTCCGAAACACAAATATGAATCTTTTACCACCAACCTCGCATCCCACTCCTTCCGAATCATTTCAGTTGGTAGAGATTCATTTTGTGCCTCGGATCTGGCAGGAGTCCAGGACAGAAATGTTGACTCCCAGTGTACAGTCGTGGCACATAATCCTTGAACAGACTTCCCTTTACACCCTGCATGATCAAGGACTATATATATATGTGCCGCGACTGTACATATCGACACTGTTTACATATATCGTTTAGTGTTATCCAGTTGTTCCGGATCACGTACGTATTTATTTTATTTTACTGATGCTGTGTGTAGGAATCAGAAGCCCTACAGTTAGTCCACAAAAGAAGCCTTGACCCCTAAAATTAAGCACTTATTAGGAATGACACACACCAATACTTCAAGTGGTGACCAGCCAGACTCATTTAACTTTCCCAGACAATAATACCGAGTTGTCCCTTGGTCATAAAACTGTCACACGGCTCGGTACACCACTGACACATAGGCCTACTACTCAACAAACAAACATTCATTCTCTCTCTCTCTCTCTCTCTCTCTCTCTCTCTCTCTCTCTCTAATTGACTGTGTCGTATTATGCTGGTCACGTGTCCTACTGACTGACATGCTATAAGAGGACTTTTCTCACGCTGGCTATAATGTATGAGTACTCTGTGTGTGTGTGTGTGTGTGTGTGTGTAAAATTCACCTTTTTATCTTTAATCTGCTATCGACGTTGCATAGGTTGTTAACGGGGTATATTTGTGAGTATATTCCTCAGTGTGTATATTGTACAGATAACAAAATTAATAACCTATAACTCGGTGATTTGCAGAACATTAATTTGCCGAAAAGCAAATAAATACGAGTAAATGATATCAGAGAAGAAAAGGGGTACCATACATTTTCGTCTATATAAATGCACTATACATATATATACACAGGCCATGTCGACTAACCACAACAAATATATATACCTGTACAGTCACGAGCACTAATATGTATCCAGGTGTGGTTCGAATACTTAGCTAAAGACAGTAGTAAATAAATGCACAACAAGATCTCCATTGGAATTATATACTTGGTTGGTGAATTGGACTGTTCAAATCTTCAACCAAAGCTGTATATATATTAGTGCTCGTGACTGTACACTAGCAATCCAAAATATGTATCCAGGCTTGCTTCAAATAGCTTGATCGAGTATTAATTGAGCGAACTAGAGTAAATATGAAACAGGATAAGCGTGTAATTGGTTCACAAGTATGTTAAATTATTCGAAACTTCAACAAGACCTAGATACAAATTTTGGATTGCGACTGTACCTACATGGTGTTTGTTATATTGTAGGATAATACCTGGTAATCTATTGCGTTAGTAACATGTATACCAGTATCCTTTATGGGCTACTGACTGTGACATCCTGTTGTTTACTCTATGCCTGATTTTACTATTTTTATTATCATCATCATCACTCGCCGACAATGTTCTGATATTCAACTTC
Source organism: Petrolisthes cinctipes (assembly GCA_033782935.1). NCBI lineage: Eukaryota > Metazoa > Arthropoda > Malacostraca > Decapoda > Porcellanidae > Petrolisthes > Petrolisthes cinctipes. The sequence goes on from JAWQEG010006467.1 coordinate 10,952, forward strand.
ACTACTGTCTCGTAAGTCATGATGTGTGTGTGTGTGTGTGTACTCTGGATTCAGTATATCGACCAAATAGTTGATTAAAATTGTTCCATACTCCAACTGACTAAACCGTACTCTCCAACTACAACAACAACTACCATCTAGTGCATTACCAGACTTTGGGGGTAAAGAAAGCATATATCAACCAACCAAACATCCATTTATCCATCCATCCACTTTCCCTTCCTCAACCAAGCTAACTAAGTCAGAGGTTGGTTGGTTGGTCTAGTACGGTACTCTATAGTTATAGTTAGTGTCATAGCTCACTGTAAAAAAGTGTCATGTACAAGAAAATAGTCATGGGGGTAAGCGATGACGATGAGTGGCTTCCTTTAATTAATTCCTATAGAGACATTGTACACTCGTATTACATTTGAATAATTTGTAACGACGACCAGGATAAACTAAGGTAGAGTACAACGCTATCTGATATGGTACAGATTAGGGTAGCTTGACTTGTGACAAAACTTCAGGCCAACACCATGCATGATGTTAATATGATAATGTACTACGTTGGATACCCCGCGATAATTACTTAGTAACACCGTTAATTCTACAGAATATTTCCCTAATATTCAGGTCTCTCAACATGGTTCATACCTATGGTTAATTAATATTACATGCTGGTATTTTCTACTATGTATGTTAAAGCCGAGCCTACCCTCCTATACTATAAGATCTGTATATATACTATTTAGTAAAAACATTACATGGTAACTTAGGGAATTTAGAGAATTACGCAAGAGAGGCTTCCAATCCTGTTCTCACGCGGTACGTTGCAAAGCCTGTTCAATTGAGTAGCCTGGGGGGAGTTTGAAGCTCTGCCAGACTGTTCACACCACGTAAACACTGCCATGATACCACCTTCTCTCTTCATAGCCTAGCCTCCATTTCAACTTGCCTACACTTTCCTCTAAGGTTCCTTCTTATTTCCCGCTTCAATCACCTCCTTCCCCTAACGTAAATTTGTTTTTCTTTTCCATTATGGCCTCGGATTTGGTCTCGCGTGAGTGGGTTGCCCAGGTAAAAGTTTCCTGTTTAGTTGCAAAGTCCCTACGACATGTTACTCGGCGACATCTGGCAACCACCTCCCTCAGAAGGCAAGAGCGACGTTGCCAGCGTGCACGGGAAGTGGGTCAAGTGTACTAAGTCAGTGGGTCGCACGACGTGGCAACATGGTACACAGTCGATGGTCACGTTTTAGACATGCGTGTTTTTATCTTTATTTAGTTATCAATCTCTTCTTGTAATATAAAAAACGGACTAATTTCTCATACCAGTGATGGTAAGCAACTCCAAGCTGTAAAAGCTAAGGTAGAGAATAAAGCTATTTATTTACAGTGTGGCGCGATTGGCTGGGTGCCGCCACTTGGCTATAGCGCAATGGCCGTGTTAGAACACCTGCTTCATGGCCACGGCTCAAGTATTCATTATAATGCTCTATCCACACTACAACAACCCTACACAATACTACTCACAAATTAACTGTGATATTCATTCTATATTCAATTCTCTATTCATGAGTGGGAGTGATAAAACCTTTGTACCGGCATTGTGTTCGAACTGATGTAGAGCCGGGACTGAAGCCACTGTCGCTGGTCTATTGTCCGAAATGTTGCATGAGTTGGGCTGCAATTAAGAGTGAGCACCCCAGAGTGAGCGTATAGACGGTCCATACAACGAGTTTGACTCTGGCTTTAGTCCAGAACTCTACTTTTAGCACGTGAAAGGACACGAGCCTACAGATGTAAATAAAAATAACAATATTATGTAACCTAGGTCATGTTCTCGGGGACTATGTAGACAACCAGACAAAATCATAACAATGGCACACTTGTAGGAAAGAAAAATATAACCAAGGATCATTCTTCTCAAAGTACAAAAATCAGTACAAGAATAAGGCCACCAATTCCCTTCACACTATAATATCTTACTTCATAACATTTTCCCAGGCACCCATTAATGTGTCCATATAATACCGTGAGCAGTTTCTTTTGTTATGCACAGTGTCATGCAAACAATGATACAGCAGTTTATTTCAAAATTACATTGGTCTTTTTTATATCATAGGATCCTACATACATTGTCAGAACCTACATAATTTTATCCACTACATAAATATAAACTACAGAAATAATAATATATATTCTACTAGTATTGGAAACTGTTGTAATAATAAAAAAAATCAGAATTATCTATCGTAATTCAGAATACAACCTATTCTATAGCCCAATTATTATCGTCATGAGGTGGAAGCCTTGAACCTCATTGATAATTACTGGTGGAGGTTTGTAATGAACTATAAAGCTTTTAATGACTATATTTATTGATATTATTAATTAAACTTTAGTTAGTGTTGGCAGGTGAGACGAGTTACCTGTCTGTGTGTCAGGTGAGGAGGAGTGTGTGTCTGAGGAAACGGCCGTCACCTGGCTTGGGGACACCCTTTCTACATCACACCCACCCACACCCATAACATCCTCATCCAATCCTATGGTGGGCGGTGGGTGGGCGTGGAGGGGCGGGGGTGGGCGGGCGAGGGAGCAGTCCACCTCGCCATCCCCACCACCAGCCACGGACATATCTGAGTCTGATAACATAACCACAGACATGATGGTGGTCCTCTCTCTCTCCCCACAGACGCCCGGACACCTCCCAAGGCCCTCCCGAGTCCTGCCTGTGTCAGTCAAGCTCCTGGCCAAGTGGAAAGTAAAAACTAGGTCTCTGGGCCACCCTGTACACTTCACTTTCACACAAATACAACCACCCAACTTGTGACGTCAACTTAGCATCTATAGTCTCATACTCCGTTAATATATTTTATAATGCACATGAATCACATAACTATTTCTTTTAATTAATCATCTTGTATATATTCCTTGGGTGTGTTATGTTGGTAGTGAAGGGATTATCACAATGAAATGATTTTAGAAGCACTAAATAGTTTCGCTTGGTAAAATGCGTACAACAACGAAAGTAGGTCATGGTGACACATCTCAAATCCATGAATGGTTGAGTTAAAGACAAAAATTGAATTTGAAAGGTGGTTATTAGGAGAAATTATACTTAGTATCTAGAAATGGTCTCTCGGTTATTTCACAATAAGAGTTCAATTGTCGTACGCATTTTAATGGAGGGAACGATTTGTTTCTGAAAATCAAAGAAAATGGACGCAACAAAACTATGGAAAAGTTTTCTATTGTTGAAGACGGTTACTATGCTAGTTCTGAGTACTGGCCGGGGCTGGTACTAAAGGAATGTACAGATAGACACTCGCAATTTTAATCTATTTCTCAATGTCATTCCTAATTAATTTCAGTCTTACGATGATGTACAGAACACGAGTTTGAGGTTCGTATCATTAAATTATTTCTTCGAGGAAAAGACTTTTTGTCGCTCAATTCGTATTACAAAATATTAGGAATTAAGCGAGGAAGAGAAATTTTCCTCTAAGTAATTTTATAATATCACCCTGAATCTAATCAGGCATGACATTGACGTAAACTTTAGCAATATATTGTCCCCTTTTCATCTTAGTACCCATAATACATATAGTAAATGGACCCGTAACACAAGAAATTATAACATCCGTGGTGTGTACGTTGATGATGGCATAGTACCAGTACGATGAGTGTGTTGTTGTTGTCTTTGGAGTCATATCGTACCAGTACCACCACACCATCGTCAACACCATGAATGTTCTTGCATACTGTCCATCGATCATCACACATTGTTACTGTGACATAAACACTGACCACATGCACCTACTCACATAGGCTATACTGACGAGAAGAAAACCCACAGTAGCAGACGGAAGCATCATATTTTCTTCTCGTCATAGATAATCACGCCAAAATTATTCCTTCAACTCACATACTGTCCTATTACTGGCTATATAATAATATGACTTTTTCATCTCTAGTAGTTATAACTCCCTTTACACCTGTTTGTGACATCCTGCTGGTCGTGAATAATGAACTGACAGTAAAGTAGTATCACATTGCAATATTAATTAATTCCTCTCCGTTCATTAGCTTAAAGCACACTAGCTGTTAATATGTGGTAATTCTGGAGCAACTGTGATAGATTCCTCGAAACAATTCCAAGCAACAGCATGTCACCATTATTTTTGTTCCTGTTTCCTGGCATGGGAAGAATAAAGCCTGCCTCCCAATAACAATAAAAACAACAACAGATGAATATTAAACCTGCCAACAACAACAACAACAACAAAAACAACAACAGATGAATATTAAACCTGCCAACAACAACAAAAACAACAACAGTTGAATATTAAACCTGCCAACAACAACAACAAAAACAACAACAGATGAATATTAAACCTGCCAACAACAACAACAACAAAAACAACAACAGATGAATATTAAACCTGCCAACAACAACAACAAAAAACAACAACAACAGATGAATATTAAACCTGCCAACAACAACAAAAAACAACAACAACAGATGAATATTAAACCTGCCAACAACAACAAAAAACAACAACAACAGATAAATATTAAACCTACCAACAACAACAACCACAGATATATTACAATGACTAAGCAATAGGAGTTTGACTGGCACACTTATAATTGCACCTTTCCCTTTCAACCTCCATCCTTCATCCACTGTTTCTCGAGTCAGCAGATTAATTTGTTCCATACAGAATCAAGGCCATCATGGACGTCTTCGATCTATAACCCTCTGAAAAAAAAAAAAAAAAAAAAAAAAAAAATATAGGCTACTGAAGATGGTGCATATTTTAATTTTTATTTGGGGTAATTAGAGGACGAAGGAAAATATATGTTCAAGAATTATATTATTATACCCATGCATGCAGTTGATTATGTTTGCAAATGCTTGGTGTGAAAAGAATATAGATTAGTATGAGTAACAGAGAGAGAAAGTAACATAGAGAGTGAAAGGAATATAGAGATTTATATATATGCATGATGAGAAAGTGTATGTATGCAATGTCCGAAAAATTAACATGGCAAGCAATATATAATTAAATATCCGTGAAAGGTCTTAGCCTACAGTATATATAATTATACGTACGTGGTATTGGTTAATTATCTAAACTTAATCAAAGAAAGTTATTTGACATAATATGGTATAAAGTAGACATATGTGGACAAAATGGCATCTACAAGTGTGATGAGTATGTGTGAAGCAAAGAGAATATATTTAGTTAGTTAGTTAATATTTAAGGAATTAATTAAGGTTGAGATGATTACTTATATAGTATGGATGAATGTTATGATAAGGTGAATAATTATATAAGAAGGCAACTTAGATTACGAATGGGTAAAGCAAAAGAACTTGTGCATGATTAATGAGAGTAGAAGAGGATTACAAGGAGAAAGATATATATAGGCCTACTCCTCGATCTTCTATTATAGTGATTAGCCAATGTTAATTTGGGCTGCAGGTAACCCGGTTTTAATTTGACCGCTTATGATATGGTTCCTTTCATCAAGTATAGATAAATGAATTTCGTTGTGGAAGTAAAGACTTGTGGGAGAGGGTCAAAACTGAGCATATCTTTGGCTTGAAAGTGAGAGTGAATGCAATACTTTCTCCCTGTTGATTTTTTTTTTTTTTATTGCTCCGTGGCGTCAATTAAAAGACAGACAACAAAACATAAGGGTAGGCGGGACCCATGAAAATCCAATGACTACACACACACACACACACATCACGAAAACATAGCAGAATGAAACACGAGACAAATATTTACATATGACCTACTTAAATCCACCAAAACGAGGATGGCGTACCAAAAGTTCTTCTAAAACCTGGTGGTTCAGCAGGTGTCAACAAACCACATCAAGCGGCAGGCCCCGGGGCAAACAAGACTAACAGCATCCAGAATGGCATACAGTTCACACAATGTTGAGCTAGAGTGGTTACATAGACGACGGCCAACCCAGCCCCTGGATGTGACTCCTAATCAGGTGAGAAAACGGCACAACCTGCTGCACCATCCACTTGCAATGAGCCATCAGTGTAGAGGCAGTATGGGTCTGTGATGGAGGACGTCACTGTTTCTATGTGTTCCAGAGCCAACTGCCGCTGTAGAGAAGGCAGGTCCGACTTGGAAGTAGAGGTGTGAAGTTTACATCAGGTGTTGGTAACATCCACGGAGGGGGCCCTGGGGGGACTGTTGATATCGGATTTAATTTCTGTATCTTTAGCCACTGAGCCCTCATTACTTAAAAATTAGAAGTAAGACATTGATGATGATGATGATAGTGATGATGATAATAATGATGAATATTATTATGAACAGTAGGAGAATGAACTAGTGGATTAAGGACTAATTTACACCAATCAAGTAATCAGTGGAGTCATCCCTGTAGACTGAGGAGAAAACAACGACAGTACTTGTGTTATAGAAAATGTATTATAGTATAGTTACCCCTTTTAACAGATAGAATTATATATTATCATGTATGGATATTGTGGTTAATTCCGTAACATTATATTACATTAGGTGACTGTATATTACGAGAGGTGTAATAACAAATGAGATGAAACCTGTTGAAATTGGTTGTGGATGCTAGAACAGGTAGAGAATATGCTGACAATGCTTTAGAGGACACACACACACATACACACATCTTAACTCTGCTCCACCACTCCTGAAGAAAGAGGTCATATTTAATTAAGCTTCATAAGGGCAGTAATGAGAGAATATATTTAGCTCCCCCTTCGGACCTCAGCTCACTTCCTCTCAATAAATTCTTCAAATAGTTCTCCTTTAATTCTAAAAAAATCGTGCTTGCTGTCTGTCCCTATCTAGCTGCCTCGACCTCCTTCTTTTTCCTTTTACAACTCTCTTTTCTTCATCATTTTCAGTCAAGCGAATTAACAGTTGGCATTGATAACTTGGGGAAGTTATTTGGTGGCTGGAAATATATATATCCTTCCTTAATAATAATAATTCTTTCGTCGTTTCCTTCCATTGGGTTTGTTTAAATTGTTGGTTTGGCCTTCAGTAGCAAATGGATCTCTCACACACACACAAACACTTTCTCATTTCCTTGGCTTAGACTGAATAAAAAACTGAGCCTTGGTGCAAATATAGTATGCATCATTTAGCTGAAAAGTAGGAGTAATTAATGACATTAAAATTACTGTACTAAAGTGTAAAAATGCAAAATGAATGACAATTAAATAGGGTACGAGGGGTGACAATGACAGCTAGGGTGAGTCAGGATATATTTAGTGGCCTGTAGATGAAAAATATGAATAAATAATGCTTAAATACTACAGTCAGAAAGTGTAAAAATGCAAAATGAATGCAATATATAGAGGGGTAGGGTGAGGCAGGGGGTAGGGGATTAGGGGGGAGTAGGGGGGTGCCAGGGTGTGTTGACATGGACCAGCTGATCTCCTTCCTGTCTAACTTCTGTCCCTTAATACACCCTTAAATACACCCCAACCATCTGTGTTAATTAGTACACTTGTTAGGGGTTGTACTCGCCTCCAATTACACTGTCTACAACCCCATAATAACAGGTATATTATTAATTACAAGGAAGTGTTGTAATTCTCATCACTTTACACGTATCATTAATTACACTCTACAACCTCATAATAACAGGTATATCATTAACTAATTACACTGTCTACAACCCAATAATAACAGGTATATTATTATTAATTACAAGGAGGTGTAATGCAGTTATAAATAGGTTGTTAAATTTATCAAAACTTACATATATCAACTCTATCGTAATTTATTGTGTAATTTTGATAACTGTAGTGTGCAAAGTGTAATTGTTGGAGTGTTATCTCGTTGTGTAAATAGTGTAAATGTGTTATATGGTTTGTGTAGTGATGACAGAGATGATATTAACCTTTTTTTTTAAATTTCAGTGCTGTAATTAATCACTTTGATGACATTTTATTAAGGTGTAAAGTCTCAGTGTAGTTGGTGGTGTTGTTGTATTGGTAATTATACTGAAAACTATTATTATATCTAAAGTTGGATTATATTATTGAATTATTTTTGGATTTCGTTCATAATGTTACACAGTTTTCGATGTCCAGTGCGTATATATATATATTTTTTTTTAATGTTGCGACACTGGACATAGGCTTCATCATGCCCGTTACTGTGTCCCAGGTCAACTTCCGTACGTCACAACTTTCGTATACCCTATGGTAGTCCAAAAACTAACCTTGGTACTCGTCACGGAACATCGGGATCCGCGGCCAGACAATTTTTTACTGGGTGGAAAATGTATAGTGTGTGAGCGGTCGCAATTACCAGACGATATCACGAGATTGGTAGAGAAAAATATAATTGGTAACTGTATGTGAAAGAAACTAAAAAAGTGGGTAAATATTGAATGAATTACCGTTATTGCGTACGGTTTTTCTACCTTCATTACCCACTAATTTAGACCATTCTAAGACTATTTTCTTCTATGGCATTTCCTCTGCAAATGCCCCATTTCCAAAATAGGGCATATTCAAATGGGGCATTTTGAAATTAGCCTGACCTTACCTGACCTGACCTAACCTAACCTAACCTAGACCGCATCAGACTACCGGGACCTAACCTGAGCAAACTACCGGGACCTAACCTGGGCAAACTACCGGGAAATAATCGTGATAAAGTACAATAAATGACAGGGGTAAAATACTGGGACCCAGCCGGATCTGGCAACACTGCTGCAAAACGGTAATTCTTTCAATAAATACCAAAAAGTGTTTAGAGTCATAATAATGTACTGTAATGTATGTGAAAGAAACTAATGTACTGTAATGTGCTGTAATGTGTATATAATATTTACGCCAGATTACGTATGTGATGTGGCAATAACTGGAAAGGAGTGCGGCAATGGGTGACTTGGAGCAGTTTGAGGATCTGCTGTTGCGTAGCGCTCGCAATGGGGACATCAAGACAGTGGAGGATATTCTACAGGCACGCAATGAAGGCAAAGTCAACCTGGATATCAGTTGTAAAGGTAAAAATAGAGTGAATTTATTGGTGTTAGTGGAGCAGGTGAATGTGGTACTGTTCCCTTTAACTCAGTACAGTAAAGTTTCCCATCCCACAAAATATCAGTACCGTACTTTAAAATTACCGTGGGATGCAGATTCGTTGGATGCAGAGTATAAAAGCAATGGGAAAATATTTAATAGGTACTAGGACCTTTTTCCAAGAGACATTTTACCATATTTTTTTCATGCCAGTAATTGCTTTATTGGAGAAGGTGAGTAAAACATCATATGATACTAACATAAAACAAACCTTGAGAACATTTAGAAAGGTGATTAATTTGATGGATAGGGTGATAGTGGCGGAAATCTTAGTTACCACCCTCACGCTCCTCTGTTGGTTCACGCTTCCTCTGTTGCCTCACGCTCCTCTGTTGCCTCACGCTCCTCTGTTGCCTCAAAGCCGATGAAATCATTCATGTTGGCATCAAAATCTTCTATATCTAGTCAATCTATATATATATAAGGTAGCGTGTCATAAGGGCTTGATGACGGTCATTAACCTTTGTTTCTTGTGGCACATCCACTATGAGGTGAAGTAAAAGTGGTTTCCTACCATGACTGATACAAGCCACTAAAATAACATTCCAGCGTGACTAATATTGAAGAGTTTCCAAAATTCCTTCACGGTGTGAGTTGCAACGGCTGTGTGTGAGGCAGAGGTTGGTGATGAGGTGCAGGGAGAGGGAGAGGGAGAGATACTGAGTGAAATAGTGGGGTTGCCAGATTCTTTCGCTTCAATTTCCTTCAGTTCCACTTGTGAATCAGTTTCTCTGTTCATTTTATCATGAAGTTGCTTGTAAAATAGAAGTTCCAACCATGATGCGTCAGTACAAACCCGTGAGATGCGTCTTTATAGTGAGACAAGATTTTGGGTAAACATTAACTAGTACCGTGGGATTCGAAATCGTGAGATTGAAATGCGTGAGATGCGAAACTTTACTATATAATATTTATTATACATAAAATGTAAAATATGACATGGAAATAATTGACGAGTGAAATACGAACTGTGAAGGTAGGATTCTGAATGTGCGGAAATTAAGAAAGTGACTACCGTAAATATTCTTTTTCTGTTATTAAGGAGTCTTGGATATACACTATTAATTTTTTCTAGTAGACTGTGCCATTCTACATATACTATAATTTTTTTGCTGTGTATATGAAGACAGCAGTGAATTAATTATGTGAATCTCGCCTCCAGGAAAAACGAAGAGCAACCAAGGCTGGACACCACTTCACCTGGCCAGTTATTTTGGCCATCGGGGAGTGGCCGAGGCACTGTTACAACACGGAGCAGCCATTGATGCCCACAACCATGCTGGAGACACTCCCTTACACAAGGCTGCACTCACTAACAGAGAGGTCAGTGGCCGATGTTATCATTAGGCTGAACCTTCCCATATTGTCCTAATTAAGTTGTCCATTAAAATTATGAGGCATACTGTACCTAATACAATTTTAATAATGCTGTGAAATTCCAGTGGACTATACTCGGATGATATAACAACTGATATTCATGGTCTGAGTAACTTGTCAGCTAAGGAAATTCACGGCTTTTCTTATATATGTATAATTTATTACGGTATTTAGCAGTTAGATATAATTACTGTTGTGGTATTGCAGGATGTAGTGCTGTTACTGTTGGAACATGGTGCATGTGTCTCCATGGTCAACGGGGAAGGACTCCGACCATCCAGTCTGCCCAGGGACGCTCAGGTATGTTACTCATACTCACTCTTATTTCTCCTTTCTTTTTTTTACATTTATTGTATTGTAACTCTTCATATTTAGTATTTTTTTTAAAGTTACTGGAAAGTTTTGCTGTTCATGGATATCTAAACTCTTAATCCTATTTTGTATGGAAAAGTTGAGAGCAAAGTGATATTATGGCTTCCTAAAACAGGTACTGTACTGTACTACTGTATATACAGTAACAATCTTAGGACTTCTTGGTTAACTCTAGAACTTTCCACTGTCATCCATATTTTTGCATTATTGGTGCAATGTTTTATTTTTTAGGTCACCAAGTTGATTGAAGCAGCTGAGAAGACTGAACAAAGAAGGAAGGAAGAGAAACTCCTCCACTTTGCAAGGGAAGGACAGGCAGAGGATATTGCATTGTTGGTAAGAAAGAGTTGAATCACAGTTGCCATACAGTTAGATATTTACTCTGAAAACTAATATTACAGTATAGTGATTAATTTATATTTTAGCAATATATTCTTGGACATTATAATGAAGTTAATGGAGGATTGGGACTTTAGATAGTCAGAGAGATATCATCAGTTTGAATTACTGTAAACAGAAATTTATTGGTAATCATAAATGTCAGTTACCCCATACCACTGTGATTTTGATATCATTATTGAGTACACATTTGATATAATGCATGGAGAAGTATTGTTGTGAAAGGGACAGGTACAGGTTACAACTAATAATAGGAATCAACTCAGTCCATCATGTTGTGACAGCATTACTTACCATGGAAGTCAAATTGATCAGACATTAGCAGTATATACTGTACTGTATTCTGGTAAGCAAACATACAAGGAGCACAGCCATTGAAATATAACTATAACCGATATCTCTCTTGGTTACTCCGAGGAAAGGATCAGATTGTCAGGTTTGATCCCCGCTGCTTCTGATACAATTTTCACTGATATTACGGCATATAGTTCAGAGAATGAGTGATTCATTTATTCATGTGTAATAAAGTTATGTCATGAATATACAGTAATCATTCAGTGATAAGATAGTGTGACTTTGACTAATATCATATTTTGTTATCTGAAGAAAGGAAATATTTAACAATTTATTTGTTCTTGGTAAGGATACCTGTACTAAAAACTAATACATCCTGACTTACTTTTCCCCTGGGTACCTGCAGCTGAAGGAGCCGGGTGGACCGAATGTGAACTGCACTGACAACCTGGGCAACACCTGCCTTCACTGCGTCGGGTACCGTGGCCATATCGATGTTGCTGTCGTTTTGCTTCAGAATGGCTGCGACCCTTCCATCAAAAATCATAATAGTTGGTAGCACTGTTTTGCTGCTTTACTTGTTAGGTTTCCCTTACGACTACTGTATAGTTGGCAACAGCTACTTCAATATTGCATGCATGAACTGGCAATTAAGGGTAATAAGACTCGCCTGAATTAGAGTAGTATGAACACAAATTCATCTTTATGCCTAGATAATGAGAGCATTGGCAAGCTGACAGAATGTCTGCTGTTGTTATTACAGTATTAATTTGAAAAGAAAATTAATACCACAAAAATTTACAAATGCAATAATAAATTAGACAACACTCCTGTAGAATGTACTTTTGACTAGGACTAATGAACATCATGCAAATCTCTTTTAGATTAATGCATGGATGATGGAGCTTTTCCTCTGGTGCATGACTTAAACATTGGCTGTATGTTCAAGTAGTATTCCCTATACCATTATTTTGCTTTAATCATTGTTAGTAATAACCAGTGTGCCAGTTATAACAAATGCATGTTATAAAGATCTAAGGTTGTAGTGGATTGTTGAATTTTTGTACAAACTTTAATCTTCAGTATGCCAATCCAGTTATATACTACAGTACTCTAATCTAACTCACTTTCCCTTCTTGTACATAGCAGAATCACTGTTGTAGATTTGTAAGGATGCACACATAGACTGCATATAGTACTTGATAGAGAGGCCACTTTTGAGTTAGTTGCAATTATTCTGACAATAAAACAAATGGTTGAATATCTTTTCCTTGTAGTTGGCTTTTCTCCACATGGTTCTTGACTGACCTGGCTGCACCCCACAGACCAGACAGCCTATGACCTGGCTCAGACACAGCAGATGCAGCAGGTGTTGAAGGTACAGCCAGTGCGTAGCTTCCATCACAGTGCTTCTCGCTTTGAGGGACCTCTCCTTCGCCAGATGCGTATCTTAGGTTGGCGTATGGTCTGGGTGAGTGTGTAGACCTTGTACATACAGTATTGTCACATTGTAGTATATGGTGTGGGAGAGACTGTGTGTAGGGCTACTATTGGAGGGTTGTCATTATTGTAACTCTACTTCATATTGTTTTAAAAAGGTTGAATATTATAGTGTGTAAACATTACTGGCAATTGTGATATCATCCACCTGGAAAATGTGCCTCAGGTAGCCAGAATAAAATGCAAATATTGTCAGCTGTTGTTTTGATTTGTTCTCAAACTTAGTATTATTTTATAACAAGTTTTGTAGCAACCATACACAAATGTTATTCCTACCCCAGGGTGTGCTGGAGAGAGGTGTGTTGACATTCTTCAGCAGCCGTGCTGATGCTAGTTCTGGAGTGAGACGGAGAGACTATAAATACCTAGACAATGCAAAGGTTATACCCATGATTGGGGGAGATGGAGCAATGTTCCTCCTCCAGTATAATGATGGTACTTGTCACCGCTTGGCTGCCACACCTGATCCTGTCCACCCGGCTGCAGTCAACAGGCAGGTTAGTACAGTTTTACCTTTTTAGTGACAGTCTGTATGAGAGGTGGGGCTCTATCATAGCTCTTCACCACTAAGCCTTGTAGTTCATTGTGAATGACTTCATTAAACATTTCCCTTGACACACTAAAGTGAATGATAGAATAAACATGGTAAGTAGATGCTATATATGGATATTGTCAATAATATAAGTGAATACATTAATGTAAGCAGGTTCTGGTATTATTTATAGCAATAATACATGTTACCACTTTTCACATGGTTGTTATTATTTCTCGTAGTAATTCAACCTGTTATTTCAGAAATGGGTGACAATGCTGAACAACCACATCCGCTTTTCAACCCACTATGTGCAGCATGGTTTGTGTGTCGATGATGACGATGATGATGATGATGCTGAGGATAGATCCATACAACCTCTTGGTTGCATGTCAGTAAGTAATTCCAGATTGTCATATGTTATACTGTCTGCTTAGTCACTGGATAGCAGTGTCATTGTATAGTCAGTATTTTAATAGCTGATAATACATTTTGAACTGTGCAACATCCATCTCCAGAGAAACCGTCTTATGTTTTTCCTTGTTTGTGGTACAGATTTAATTATCCAAACACAGTTTCAGATTTGTTTGCCCTTTCCACTTATGTTGCAATATTTACAGAATTCCATATTTTTCAGGATGCTTTACAAACAGCCACAGCTCACCAGCAGTTAATGGAGCAGCAAGTGGAGGAGGTGATGGCAACACTGTCCTCTCTTAACCTTGACCACTCCAAAGAGGAACCTGTACATCAAGTCATCAGGGTGAGATATTGGCACAGATCAAAAAAAGCCTTGGGTTAGGTGGAGACCAGGACAGGCATGATTATAACCCTAACTGAATATATATTGCATCTTCTGTGTGAGACTGTAAACTCACAAGAGGCAAAGAAAAAAATAGTGTTGGGGCAGATTTTTTTTATATACAGTAATGCAATATGCATGGGTAAGGGGGCAAAAGGAGGAAGGTAATGCCAAACATGAGTGGGCTACTATTTCAGTTGCATACTTTGCTATTATTTCATAAGTTGTATTATTTTTAATATTTGCTTTTTTTGTGGACTGTAGATGGTTTAATTATTCTTGTGTAATTTCCGATTTAATTTTCAGAGGTTTTCGTTGCTGTCTGGAACTGCTCGGAAAATGGCCTCCAGTCTCACACACTGCCTATCCCTGATGCAGCAGCAGGAGGAGGTGAGTCAGCTCCAGTGAGAGTCAAGGTGCACAATATTCTTCATTTACATCTTCAGGAATGTTAAAATCAACCACTGTTCCATGAAGCAATGTCCACAGTTTGTTTTGTTATATCTTACAGGTGCGTGACTTACAACTGCGTGAGGAGCGAGAGAAGGTACGTGTGCTGGAGGAGTCGCTGCGTGTGTTGGCCACAGAACACCATCACTTGGAAGAGTCTATTGCCTCCCATGTGTCCTCCTCCTCCAGTGTCTCACCCAGCCTCTACAACACTCCCGCCAACTCCTACGTTTCCCTCCCACGACCTCACAGATTCTTTGATGCCACCAGTGACGATGAATTCTTTGATGCATTTTCACAAGGTATCTCTCCTTTACTAACAAACTCTTTCATTCTTTTAAAGTAATATGGTGACTTAGAATATCTCAAACAATATTATTTAACTGTCAAAGTGGCATTGAGTTGTTGACTTGTTCAACATTTTGTCTCTTATGTATTTTACTGTGACACAACGACCATTCCAATTAACACAGGTCCAGTAGATCACTAAGTCTTAAAATTTATATGGTAATGAACAACAATCTGCGAGAAATTTTTTTTGTGGTCTTCTGTGAGAAACTGAATGTAAAATGAAGTACTGTATTAGATGCAAGTATTACCAAAATATCAAAATATCAGGAGCCTACATAAGAATATCTCAGGTCTCAAAGTTAAAATAAAAGTTCAGAACAGAAGTGAAATAATTATATTTTATAACATATATACATTTCTGTTGTAGATGATGATGGAAGCGGAGGGACCCTGGTGAGTCTACCGTCCCCTTGTGGCAGCGAGTGTTCCACAAACACCCTCGTCTCCTGCATGTCTTCCCTTCCCACTGATCCACAGTCACCCTTGTCCCCCACCCACCACCCTAACAACCCTACCTCCTCCTCTGCTACCCCTCCCAGTGGTCAGCAGGATGGGGGAGGAACCTACACCATATCCCAACCATCCTCACTCAATGCCCAAACAGACACCACCAATGTAGCAACTTCAGGAGTGGACACACAGGGACAGACCAAGAAGGGACAAGTGGGACAAGATGGAGGAGACAGAACCTCTTCATCACCTTCGTCTACATGTCTCGGTGCTGTGGAAACACCTCTAGTGAGAACCTCAGATCTGAGTGAAGCTGGCAGTAACACTACAGTATCCAACTCTCGACATGGATCAGTGGGGGACGAGAAGTAAGTGTCCCCACATCTTGTAAAGTCCCTCCCGTTCTTTTTTATTGCATATTTTTCTACCGTATTATAAAAATTCCATCCTCCTCAATATCCGGTTATCTATCTTTAATCTTACATTCTCCTTTCCAGTACCTACCAGGCTTCCTCATAAATCTTTATTCTCCCTGTGGTTATATCCCTGGCTGTATCCCCTGTATCCCGTATTTCAATGTCCATTTACATTTAACGTAAAATTCTATTTTTTTTACATTCATTATTATATAATTTCTTAGTTGCCAATGTTTTACTTTGACATTATATTTTACTTTAATTAATCGTCAGTCAACACTGCCTTCTAGATAGAAAGATATTGAACTTTCTTGGTAGAATGTACCTTCAGAGGTTTTGCCTATTTACTATCAAGAAATCATTCTCTAATTATTCACATAATTTCTATAGTTCTGCTCTTTCTTATAATTGTCATTTTATTTATGTTTGTTCAGTCACACTCTACCAGTACTTGTCCAGTTGTAAGAATATTCTGTTTCTGTCTTGTTTGTTTAGTTACCATGCTTGTGTACCAAGCTTGGGTTTACGGTATATTATGAAATATATTCATATCTATATTTACTTTTGTTGTCTGTAGTTTTCCAGTTTTGTTTATTAACATTTGTAGTCACATAATCCAAAGACTGATTGACCTGGAATCATGAAGAAATTTTGTTGTATGCCATATGAATACTGGATATGTATAGTATATGTATGTTCATGTATTTTATTTGTCATGTTGAGCCAGTCATTCCTTGGTGCATTGTGTAGACCCTATAGTTTCCCCACTGACTGTGTAAACCTGTAGTACAGATAGACCTACCTACTGCTAAGGGGCTATGATGATGATGTTGATGAATTGGAGGCTACTGATTACTCCAAACTTTATCTCAAAGTAAATCACTTACTTCACACATTACTGAGAAAACCTGTTTCTTGGTACATATAGGTGGAAATTATATCCTTGAAATTCATCCAGCATCTTCCTAACCCCCTTAAAACAGAAATATATCATATATTTTTAACTTGCAAAGTTTTGCAGCTGCCACAACTGTCACCTGCAGCTAATGTGAGATTCAAATGTTGTTCATTAGTTTGTGTGTAGTGTTTGAAGAAACAGCATCATGATATTTTGACTACAGTACATAACCAGTTGAAATTATTGACTGTGTTGTGCATGCCTGTTGACTGTCTGTTGCATGTGCACCACAAGTACAGTACATTACAGGGCTGTTGTTTCTGCTTGTATGTAATGTATTTGTAAAGATCATTGTTTACAGTATAGGCCTATTATATAGGACTTGTGATGCAGCTAAAATGGAACGTCATAAAAGATGAGTATGTTAAGTTGACTTGTTTTCAAGAGATGGGAATTCATAGCAATTTAGGTAAAATATAATACTATATATATTTTTTGCATTGACCTTTGTTCAAATTATATATACAAAGATACAAAGTAATTTTTAAGGAAATATTGTATGGTTATAATACAGAGGTGAAGAATGTTAATAGTATTTAGCATTCAGTATTTTTTATCTGTATAAAAATGTTCAAATTATGGTAGCTATTAATGGTAAAGATAAATTTTAGTGTCAAGATTATTTTTGTATTAAAGTACAGTACTTGAAATGTGAACCATAAACTCATAAACTTTAATGCAATAACTGACAATCTTTTCAGGTAATCATGCCTTGGTATATGAGTATTTGTTTAAAGACTAGAATTACATCATATAATAATTTTAATGTAAGACCTTTTGTGATTCTGGTGATGGTGAAATAACAAATGGAGTATAGCCATAATTTATGATCCTATTTTGAATACAGTACTGTATCTAAGAAAGTGTAATATTGTTATGATAGATACTTAGAGTTAAGGGTGCTTGGTAAATTAAATATATCATATTTTTTAAAACTTAAAGATGTTTATTAAATCTATGAATTTTTATATATTAGATATATTAAGACATGTAGTGTACTTGTGTACTTGCAGTGGTCAAAGAGTTTGTGTTGAATGTTGATAAGTGTCATATCCATAGCCTGCTAAGTTACCCATGTCTGCCAAAGATGACAATTTGTGTACAATACTCTGACACTCGTTGCTCAAATATAATTCACCATTTTATGGATCTGAATGTTTAGAAACAAAGAGTTAAGTATTCATTAAAAATTTCTGGTATGTGATATAGCCTAGTGGTGTATAGCTTATCCCATTATTTTTATACAGATTTATAAAGAGCATATAAACTGCATGCTGCTGTAATGTATGCATAGCATGTGTGTAATTATTGTTATGCTACAATAAAGGTCTGCATTATGTAATCCATCCCTTCCATCATTCAACACAAATGTGTGTTTAATGTGTGTGCTTGTCTTGGTAATGTTGTATTAAGATGTAAGGAAGGAGCATCATGTCAAGTTCCTTACACCAGAGCTGTTGGAAGGCATGTGAACACAC
The DNA here is from genome assembly GCA_033782935.1 of Petrolisthes cinctipes. Lineage (NCBI taxonomy): Eukaryota > Metazoa > Arthropoda > Malacostraca > Decapoda > Porcellanidae > Petrolisthes > Petrolisthes cinctipes. The sequence continues at coordinate 29,430 of JAWQEG010006467.1, forward strand.
AGGATTAATCTTGAAGATATACAAGGTAAGGATAATTATATTTGGTTTGATTAAAGAATGTGAATTGAATATTAAGTACGGTACTGTACATAAATATGGAAAGTAATGTTACTTTGATATCCACTTGAGATAAGACATATATAACACACAAAAGAAATAGAAAGAAGATCTCAATGTTGTACCAGCAGTAGATATGTTATGCTTTGTAGGTGTGGTTTGGTTCTTTTCCTTTTCATTATATTTTTGTTTGTTTTGTTGTTGTGACTTGGTCCCACATTATGACCTCATTTACTGGCACTAGAGAGTTGTTGAAGTGCAGTGGGTAGTGGAGGTGGAGATAGATGGATCAGTTTTACAGTGACTGAGGTATCTGCACTTTGAAAAAAGTTTTTAACTGGATGTTGAATGAGAATAGTACTGTACATTGGTACCTAGTTACTGATGACAAATGGATATGAGGAGCTACTTAGCTACTTATGCTGGTTTGGTTCAAGTACTGTACCTAAGCAATTGAGAAGTGTTGCATATATGTTAGTACAGTATAAATTTTCTTTAGATATATGATAGTGATCAAGGAGCACTAGTGATCTGTTGGTTGTTTTTGTTAGCATAAACATGCTGTGTAAGATAATAAACCAGCAAACATAATTTGCCTCCTACCCAAGGAGGACATGGTAGATCCTTGTACTGATGTAAACAATTGCTATAGTGGAGCAATCAAGTACAGTACAGTGTCCTGGTAACTCTATGAGCACTACCCCATTCAACTCACTACATCCTATCCCTTGTTTTCCAATCTCGGGAGGGTATAATAAACATCTCTAGTTATAATATTTTTTACTTCTGCTTCCCATGGTACAGTATAATATTTTTAGATGTATTTAATTTTTCTTAAGTATCATGCCTCCATGATGTAAGAAGAGAGTAGGTATTGTGAATATCACTTAATTGTCAGTTCCTGTGACTTTATGATTCTTTTCATAATGACCCTTGCATAGTTGGATAGGTATTAATTAACTCTCAATTAAAATAGATATATAATAGATTAATATGTATAAGATGTTGTATGTTTGGTTGGCAGGTCATCGTTCAGTCTGGTATCACTGGGAGGGACTCGGTACAGCGCACCAAGCCTCGGCCCTCGCAGGTACTGGCGGTCATGGGGAAGGTGAGCTCTCTTCTTGGTTTATTATATTGGTAACATTTTTATATTTCTGATGTATAGTTGACAGCAGCAACTTACTTCAAACTTTATCCATAATTACAGTAATTGATAGAGATGTAACCCAGCCACTGAGGGCAATGTGAAGTGTGTCTTGGGGGTTGTTTTTCCCAGGTGAGACAGGGATGGATGAGTATAGTCTCCTCCCTATTACTTCTTTTGTAAATAGTAGTAAAATGTGTAGGAAGGAAGATTTGATAGTTATTTGATAGTTAATTTAAGGGATTGGCCATTTAAATTTGAATTGGACTCTTGAATAATATGGTTTAACTCATGTTATGCAAGTAAAAGATTGAAGTTAATTTTTGGTGTCAACTGTACCAGCAGAACAAAGGCTCACCCCAAGTTGCCAGCAGTATTAGTGGTATGACAAAAAATGAAAATTGCTGAATATCCATCTAATCCAATTCAGGACTACTGGCAGTTGATGAGGAACTGCAGTAAAATGTAATTTGTGGGTGACTTTTTCATTTCTAGTTTTGCCAGTTATATCTTAAAGAGTTTGCAGGGTACTGTAATGATATGTGGAGTCGTCATCAACAAGGTGAGAACAAACTCTTTCTCTCTTTGTCAGTTCCTAGAGGTAAATTGGTCAGCAGAATTGGGTGACTTAGGATAAAGAATTACTGAGACAAAGTGAAGTGGGCGCTCCATCCTTTTCACTGTACAGTATGGTACTATGCTCTTCAACCAGTATTTTAATTTTCAAACACATTAATGTTTTACTACCAAAAAGGGACCCTATGCAGTTCAGCTGGGTAGTCTACTTGTTAGTGGTGACCATATGATACCAATACTAGATCTTTGCCTTATCCTGGGACTGAAGCCAAATAAAAACTAACGAGTTGGGTAAACTATTCAGGACCCACACATAGTTTGAACAATTAAATTTTTTTTTTAGTTGAACTTTTGGCATTCATTCTCCCATAATGATATACGGTAGACCAACAAAGTGGGCCACGTATAGTGAAAAGAATAATAACACTGTAACGTGGCCGGATATATGGAAAGGGAGTAAAGATATAAATGTGTGTGGGAGGAGTGGACAGAGAAATATAATATGAAGGACCGTCCCTGGGTGTGGGTCGGCGCAGAGGTACCGGACCAAGGCACTCAGTGAGGGCCAGGCAGGGCGGCACTGTCTGAGCTGCTGTGTCATCAGTGTCACTCCGACCTCAGAGGGGGAAGGTTGTGTTCCGCTCAGGTTTCATCCCAGTGAAATTGCGTACAACCCGAGAGATAAATCAAAGTGTTTACTTGGAATAATTTGCGTGGTAATGGTGTGTTATTGTGTGTTTATTCAAAGTGTTAATGAGAGTAAAAAGAGTGTGAGAATCCTTGACAGAACCATCAACCTGCGTCACCCACCTTCCTTAAACTAACCTGCCTCACTCACTCACTCTCACTCTCACACAACACCAAACTCCCTCTGTATTCCCTCTTACTCATCACACAACACCAAACTCCCTCTTTTTCACTCATAGTTACCCTTCACAATAGCTCTGATTCTCATGTACAGTATATAGGATAATAATAACATTTTATATCACGCGTGGTGGACAAAGCTCAGTGAGTATGTTTTGTTTTCCATCCAACGTTTATTATTATTATTATTATTTTAGTTCATCACATTGAGAAGCCAACACAGTGAAGTTCTTGTATAACGTTTCTGCAGAATTATTCATTTTGGCTGGACTGTATTTTTTTATTACACACACACATGCAGTCATCAACTTGTTAAAAAAAACTGACATTGGTTAGATTCATTAAAAACTATCTGTGTGTGAATGGGTTATAATAATTGATTTGTGGTTATATAAAAAAATGTGTTTATAATATATTTTCTATGTTTTATGCGATTCAAGTCAAAAGTTTATTGTTATTACCCGGATATATTATAACGTTAGCCTGGATAAAGGGGATTTTCATGTGTTAAAAAGTGACCATAATATTATCATCATCTGGTGTTAATCCAATCATAAATTCCAAACAACAGAACACCATTATTTTTGTTCACAGGAGAGAGAGAGAGAGAGAGAGAGAGAGAGAGAGAGAGAGAGAGAGAGAGAGAGAGAGAGAGAGAGAGAGAGAGAGAGAGAGAGAGAGAGAGAGAGAGAGAGAGAGAGAGAGAGAGAGAGAGAGAGAGACTATGAGACTATGAGACTATTATGGTACTCAAATTCTTTCTGACACTCACAAGTTTTAACACAATTACCTTCTAATCCAATACTGCTGCTGGTCCTGTTTGTTTCCTGGCATACTTTGGAGGAATCAAGGCACTCCAATGTAACAAAAGTGAATTACCACCTTAAGGGGGAAGAAAGTTTTGTGTTGGTAATTCTGCTGGAGCAACTGAATCCTCCAAACTATTCCAAGCAACAGAGCACCATTATTTTTGCTCTTCTGGTCCTGTTTCCTGGCATACTTTGGAGGAATCAAGGCACTCCAATGTAACCAAAGTGAATTATATACCACCTTAACTTAACCTCATAGCAAGTTAATTAACCAAGATGGGTGTAGTCCGTAGGCTTAAGGTGGTGCAGGAATAGTGGGGTTTAGGAGGGTGCGGGAGTAGGGGACAAGCTTGGGGGGGTGCGGGAATAGGGGGACAGGCTTGGGGGGGGTTTAGGGGGGGTGCGGGAATAGGGATACAGGCTTGGGGGTGGGGTTAGGGGGACAGGCTTGGAGGGGGTTTAGGGGGGTGTGGGAGTAGGGGGACAGGCTTTGGGGGGGGTTTAGGGGGGTGCGGGAGTAGGTGGACAGGCTTGAGGGTTGGGTTGGGTTAGGGGGGTGCAGGAATAGGTTACAGCAGGCTTTCTACCCCCCCAAGCCTGTCCCCCCCCCCTATTCCCGCACCCGGCCAGCTTCCCCCTCCAAGCCTGTCCCCCCTACTCCCGCACCCCCTTAACGAATCCTATGATGTAGTCAGGAAATTGGAGGTAAATGAGTCCTTCAAATATTGCCACGAAACAAACACACACACACACACACACACCTATATGGAAAGAGCTTGTTTGTTTCGTGGCATAATGGTTAGGAGGAATCAGAAGCCTCTTTGTTATTTAATTGTTGGTAATTCTGGAGCAATTGATTCCTCCAAACTATTCCAAGCAACAGCAGGACACCATTATTTTTGTTAGTTAATTTGGTCCTGTTCCCTGGCATACTG